>JAKUBR010000048.1:0-34117 GCA_030563285.1 Starmerella khaoyaiensis | reverse complement strand
GGATTGGTTCGACTTTGGGTGTGTATGTTTCACACCGTTCTTTCTTTGCACCTATATATTAGTAGAAGAACAAAGGATAATCTTCTTATTTCTACTATGTTCGTTCGCCCCAGGGCTTCCCTGAGTTGGTCAAGTACATAAAATTGGGGGTGTGGGGACACGGGCAACCATCCTCCCAGATGGTTGTGAAACCCAATATTATGAAACTCGACGACCCAAGGACGGGGATCCCAGTTCGCATCTCCATTAGAAAGACCTGGTGTGGGGAATGGGGTCGCGACATCACCTCTTAAGGTGACGGTGTCTTTCTAATTTCGATGAGGGATCCTCCACCCTGCATTCATACGGTCTTTTACCATAAACCGCCCCTTGCAAACACCGAGCAAGAGATACTTACCTTGTCCACTCTTTTCTCCAGAGAGAAAAGGTGTTCTGAAGAAGAAAATTCCTTCGCGATGTTTCATTTGACCTCTTCATGATTAAGGTTCAGTCCCCAAAATCTCATGCGTTCGACTAGAATACTTCCAGATCTTAAGAGTTTAGGACAAGGAGGAACAAAAATTATTTAAAAAAACACTAGTTAACAGGATGACAGTTTTATTTATTTATCTGTTTACGTATATTGTGCTATATTTGGATTTCAAATCGATTCCCTCTTTTATTTTCTTCGAAAATGTGGGGAGGGTAAGACAAGCATTAAGCTCACACTTTTAAGTTCAACTAACTAACTTACATGAAATTCATAATGGAGATTATGTTGGTAATTGAAACTTTAGAGTTTTTCGTTAGTTAATCTCTAAATTATATACATATATGTTTCTTTATATAGTTAGCTTTCATTTAATCTCCTTAATGGTTATTATTGCCGTACTGTATATACCCTCAACAATGTTGGACTTCATGGTCTATATCTTTAAATAATTATCTACTACCTTTCTCCTCTTATTGTGTTCTTCTGCCTTTATGGTGATGATTTAATCTCCAATATTAACCCAACCCTAGTTTGGATCTCAGGTCTACGTGATTTCTCGAGAAATAGCAGTATTGACGCGGAATTGAGCATGAGATCTCAAGGGAATCGGCAAAGTGGAAGTACGAAGTTTCAAACTGATGTTGACATTTCTAAGAACCTGAATTCTGGCGAAAGAACTCTCCAAGCATGGGTAGATTCCTCATCTGGCTCTGATCTAAACACTAAGCTATCAAATGTATCTCTAGCTAGTACCAAAGACAAAAATAAGCCGTGGGATCAATTTGCAGCCAATAAAGAGAAGTTTGGTGTTGTTCCTACGTACAATGAGCTGATGTACACTACTGAAGTTAACCGGTCTCACCCTGATTTTATTGCTCGTGAACAAAAGGCAGCAAAACTTGCTAAAGAAATCGAGTCTCAAGCTTTTGACGGTAACGACCACCAAGCCGAGGAGCGTGGTATGAAAGTTGATGATAGCGGAATTGATGAGGAAGACAAGTATTCAGGAGTTGACCGCAAACAGAACGCTTGGAAGTCCACCACTGCAAAGGCCACTTCTGCTTCTGGTTTCATGGCTCAAGAAGCACAAAGAGCAGTCGTTTCATCAACATATCTTCCGAACCGTGAGCGAAGTGAGCGACGTGAAGATTTGGAGAAATTTTCCAAAGACTTTAAGATCAAAGGCGGTATCACCCCAGACCTTCTCCCCATATTAGGATCTAAAAATAATACAAAAACTTCTGTGGAGCCGCAAAATGATGATTCGTTAACAACAGATTCTACTGAACCTAAGGGAAAAAAGAAGTTCAACTTCTCCGCGGCAGCTGCCAAGACCGCTGCGTTTAAGAGTTCAGCGTCTCCTTCTCCTCGTCCATCCTTTTCGCCAATTTCTGCATCCCCTTCTCCAGTACAGGTCCCTGGTTTCAGACCGATGATAATGCCGCCACCGCATGGATTCCCTATTCCCGATCTCATACCACCTCCTGTCATGCGAGCATCTCCAGGTCACAACAAATCGGGATCAGTTGCTGAAAACTCTCGGGCGGGTGCCACGTCTCCAGTTAATGCCAAGATGCAAAAGGAAGGTGAGAACGATGGTGAGAACAAAGGAAGTATATCTTTGAAATCTTTGACTGGTGATTTTGATTTTTTTGAATTTCAAACAAATGAAACAAGTGAATCGATTGAATCAATGAAAGAAGAGGCCAATAAGGCATTCTTCACGCCGCCTACTTGGGCTACTGATTCCCAAGTCTCATATGTCGATCAGTTCCCGTCATTTCTACCCGTGCGTGTGCCTGTGTTCATGCCTCCACCTCCTGTAGGATATGTTATGGCACCTGGACCTCACCGATTTTAAATGTTTTTGATCATATATAATAACGTATTATCTCAGATTTTTTTTGAACAATTTTTTATTATTTATTCGTGTATTTTCTTTTTATACAACTGCAGAATCAGATATCAGTGGAGAACTTTCATCTACAGTGGTGCCTGCTCTATTTTTCAAGTCATTCTTGATAAATCTTATCATCAGAAGTGCACTCACAGCTGTTGCTGCTGTAAGAATGGAATTCATAGGCGTAGGATCCATATTGAATATTGAGTGCGTTAAACGATCGATAACCATCTGAAATAAATTCAAAACCCCTGATACAGTCATCAACAGTCCATAAACAGTTCCAAAGGTCTCAAATCCAAATACCTTAGTACTATAGTCTGAAATAACAGTGTAGTAGAACGGCCGATATACTACCAGTAGGAGTATTCCCAGTAAGTTTAATATGAAGCTACGGAACAGACCTAGTACACCAATAGCGACTGATGCTGTTGACATGACGATGAGAACATTAAGAGTGGAAACCTGATCAAGGAAAATACCAATAAATGGAATGGCTATAACGCCTCCAAAGGGTAATGCGACATCAAAAATACTACCCAGCTTCTCTCCAGCAGTGGGACTACCTAAAAGATAAGATTCTTGACTGCGAACAGTGGCCATAAAATAGTTTATACGAATCATGCAGAACACTGTAAGTACTAGTGCATAAATGAACCATTGAGACTTTAGCTGCTCTTTTACAGTCTGACCGTGCAATACACCGTACACACCTTTTGTTTTCCGTTCCAAACGTCGACCAACTACTTCCTCGAGTACACTTCTCCTTCTCCGATCACTGACTCTACTGACCCTTGATGGCCGTCTTGGAGGTTCTAATTGAGCTTGCGACATGTGCCGAGTGATAATCTCTTCTCTTTGTCGGGGATCTCTCATAGCTCGGTGAGTATTCACCCCTTCAGGGAAGTTTCCATCCTCATCAAGTCCCTCAACACTAAGCTTCTGCACAGCTCCCAAGCTACGATAGCTATCTCGGGGCATGATAAACAGTTGGCAGAGGAAGATGAAGAAGGGTACAATGAGGTAGCAACTGAAAAACACTCGCAGGCTTATTGCTGATACATTCTGATAATAAATTCGGTAAAACATAAACAATGCTGAAGATGTGTCGAATGCACCAGTCAAAGCAGCTAAGATTTTTCCCGAGTGTTGAGGTAATGCATTGGCTAATTGAAAGGTCGAAATGAAAACAAAAGGACCACCAACAGCAAGTGACACATATCCTGTAATATAAGGATCAATTAAATGAATTGAATCACTGTTGGCAAGCAAAATTGATCCCAATGCAATGAATCCTGATCCAATGAATCCACAAACACGAGGTCCCTTAGCGTCGAGAATGAATCCGACGATCAGTGCCACTACATTGGTTACACCTGCAGACACTGTGAACATGAAATTTAACTTAAGATCCTGAGAAGCACATCCCAGATCATCGATTGGACATAAGTCACCGTAGACGCCTTGGGAAATAAGGATTGGTTTCAGTGCTGCAAATCCAAATATAGGACCTGCTGCCAATAGACACCACAGAATAGCACAGGATACTTGCAAACCGATTGCCATATGCAGATTTTGTTTTATTTCTAAGAATTTTATCTGGTCCGCAGGCGCTAATCAGTTAGATACGCAAACCCGTGGGTCAGGGCATCTTCAGATAAGGGAAATCAGGGTAAGTGTTGGATCTATCTCCCAAGGGGAACAAAAGTAGTACAACTAAACTAAGCCAAAAAAAAAACCCTTTTGGTGTCTGGTCTCACACGCACAAACACACACACCGAGGCAACACGTATAAACACACGTACACACATTCACACACGTACGAATTTCCATACGCCCATTTGTGGGTTTATCTTATCTGTATTGAGAACAAAAATATATTCTGTTTTTCAATGAAACTTGGCTTCTTCAGTACCTTACTAACAGGCGTTAATGCTATTGTTCATGAGGTAACAGACCACAATATAGATTCGTTCCTACAAAAAAATATACCAACTATCTTGACCCTTTCTGCTCCTTGGTGCGGTCATTGTAAGACATTTGCACCCATTTTAGAGTCTCTTGCTTCCGAGTATGAGCACTTGGATAATGAAATTCAATTTTTAAAGATTGATGGTGACAGCAATCGCAAAACCTCTGGTGCTTTTGGGCTCAAGTATTTCCCCACTGTTATGTATGTCAACGGAGATTCTAGCGAGGAAATTGATAGTCGAGATCCGAAAGCTATAAAAAACATTATAAAGACTAAAACTGGCATTACACCCGATTCTCAGCCTCGTGCCAAGAAGGGCTCAGTTAAGGAAGTACTTCAAAAGGCAAAAGTGGATCGCCAATATGCTGAATCTCACGTCGTCGAGCTCATTGATGATACATTTGAAGATTTTGTTACAGGAAAGGATGTATTAGTTTCATTCACTACAACGTGGTGTACTTATTGTAAAATATTGTCTCCTCACTGGAAAAAGCTCGCTCAGCTATATGCAAATGACGATGATATAGCAATTGTGAATGTAGACTGCACAGATATGACTCCGGTTCAGAGCTTAGTTGAGACTTTCGAGGTCGGTGGATTCCCTACAATCATTCATTTCAGTGCAGATCCTAATAAGGAGCCTACAACTTATTCTGGACCACGAAATTTGGATGACTTTGTTGAATACTTAAAGGAGATTGGTGTCTCAAACCGTGGTCCCGATGGAAAGCTTGATAATCTAGCAGGTATCATTCCTACTCTGGATTTTAGTCAGGGTCTGGATTATGTCTCTGAGCAGTTAAATTCTGCAGATTCAAAGTTCAAAGATGTTTACACCAAGATAATTCAAAAGGCAAAGGATGATACTGATTATCTATCTAGAGAGTCTGCTCGCTTGGTGAAGATTCTCAAAAAAGATTTAAGTAATGTGGATGCTGATACTTTCCAAATCAAGCTTAACATCGTAACGGCTCTTCTTAACGGCTCTAAGGTTGATAGTGAGGAGAAATTAGAATTATAAGTAAAATATGGAAGTCTATGTATATCCTAAAACTCAGACCATCTTTCAATAATATTATGGGGCGTAGTGTCAGATTTACGATTCGAAATAACCATAGAATTTTCTTGACAAACCTCTGAGATAGAACCATTTCCATATCTGATCATTAATGAAACTAAGGACGCATACTCTGTGTCTGGTTCTATAAATGCTTCAACAGAATCAAAGCGTTGGAAACGATGGTGGGCGCTGCTCTGATTGAAAAGAAATTTATGAGCTTCCTTAAAATTCTCTGTTGGTACATCATCATAATCAATATTCATCCGGTCAAATTTATCAGCAATATCTTCAATATTTTCCTCCCTAAACAGTGAAAATCCATGCTTATCCACTAAAGGGGTAAGCTCTTCACTTGATTGTTTGTGGAAAAAGTGATTAGGTTCATAATCAAGTATTCGGCCATTAAGAACACAATCAAATAAATACCTCGGGGTAATTACATCAAACTTAGATAGTATTGCTTGGACTGCCTTAGTTGTCTTTCTGTCACTAAGCGGAGTTACCCCAGGCACCAACGTATCGGTGATTAAACCACCATATGTTTGAATATAGCGCTGGAGCTCAAATTCCGACATTCGTTCTGGGTACTCAATATCACCACACACATAAAACAAGTGGCCACAAAAAATGTTTTTGATCACATTAGGTGCAGAGTTATCAATCGATTTCTTAATGCGCTTGCTAATAGAAAGCTTGGATGGTTGCTGATTTTTAGACTCCCTCTTCAAAACTTGAGAATTCTTTTTTGAACCCACAGTTTCTAGTAATTCTTTTATAGTCATTGCACTTTCCATATTTTTATCTTCACGTAAACTAACATAACGAGGGAATCTTAGGGAGTAACCAGCACCATATCGAAATTTTGTTGGATTCGAGTCCACGATGACAGTAGATATCTCTGAGTATTTGACCTCAAAAACTAGTGATTTTGAAGGCTCAACGTAGAAATTTGGCGCCTTTTCGTTCCCCAAATCAATCCACGATGGTGGTTTATCTTGAGCAAATATATGTGGCTTAAGAATCTCATTTATATAGTCATAAATTGCCAGACAGATTCCATTACCAATACGGGACAATGCTACAAATCGATTATTTTGGGATTCATCCCGTACGGCGCATAAGTAGCTAGCGAGCTTACCCGCCAATCTACCTGACCCCCAACTGCAGCCCACTACTATGAGATCAAGATTTTCTCCCTGGAATCCATCTACAAATTCAGGTTTTATTTTGACCCAGGAGTTTGACTTACCATCCAACTCGTACTTGCTCCTGGGGTTCTTAATGATCAAGCCCTCAGACATGAGATCAATGGCTCTTCGAAACTCATTTGCGATATCCTGGGCAAAATTACCAAGTTTATAAGGAAGGATACGTATCTGTCCCATACCACTCTGCCTTCTCTCCTCAGGGAAAATAGATTCCAGCTTCTTTTTACGTTCTCTCAATGGCAATTCAGTTAATACTTCGCCGTTGAGAAGAAGAATATCGAAAACTAGAATCATATGACGATATCTCCCGGATCTTTTGTAATTCACAAGTTCTTTAATTTTAGACTGACCACATATATCATTCGTTGAGGGATCCCAAGCAACAATTTCACCATCAAGAATAATATCCTCAACAGAATCATCTACTAATTCAGACATGGCAGCGATTGTCTGGTCTGGACTATCGGTATCACTATTCTCTTCATTATGATTTTCTTGCCGGAAAACACCACGATATGAATCTGTGTAGTCAGTACCCTTGCGAGACATTAGCTTAAACACATCGCCATCTCGCGTCCAATGCAGCTGAAGTCGTTCTCCATCCACCTTTTCTTCAATGAAGAAGTCACTGCTACAGGAAAGTGAGACCACTTGAGAATCACTTTCCTGAGATGACGAAGTAGGTTGACTGTTCATAATTTTTACTACTAACTCCATATCTTCTGTAGTTCCTTTAATGAATTTAGCTTTCATAGGACAGAAAAATGACATCAAATGTACAGACTTGTCTCTTTGGCTCACTGAAAAATCTGGTGACCACAGTTGTTGACATACAGTTTTCAGATTCTTGTTCACCATATAGACTTGGATGGCATTCTCGTGGAACACCCCTAGGAAAGTTTTCTCTGAGCAATTAAGAGATAGGTTTCGAGTCATAATTCTCATAAGCCAGTAAATTTCGCTCCCATTCATCACCTCAGTGACACCTCTAAGAATTTCGATTCGCTCCGGCTTTTTGCTATCTATAAACTTAACAAGCAAGTCATAGACTTCATTTACACGCAGAGTACTCCATTCAGTATGGGCAAATCTCTGGTTGACAGCATTCTGGGCTTTTGCTGCCAGTGAATGATCGAGTTCTCGACCATAGTTCTTAGACGAGCTCTTACTTGTGGAAGACAGCTCCAATGCGTCAGGACTTTTGGCAGGTAGATCCAAGGCTTCCGCTAGTAATCTACCAATTTGAGATTCGTTCACGCGATACAGCTGCTTTAATTGCTCATCCTCATGCGGAAACCATAGCTGTACAGCGGGATAGATATCATTTCCTACTACCTCCCGCCATTTCTTTATGAATCCTAAAATGCATCGTTGACGTCTCAATTTAGCTTTATCACCCCGAATTGAGGACAAATAATCGAACAGTTTCACCAAGTTAGCAAACTTAGGCAATGGTGCATGGTTAAGAGGAAGTGGAAGCCCCAATTCACCAGATCGAGAATCAGATGTTGGTTGTGATTCGGCTCTTAATCGAGAAGAACTAGAAGGCATCACCAATTTTCGGGAAGCATTAAATCTTCCAGTATTAAGGGCGATTTCATTTGTATCAGATATTTCATCATCCTCAGTCTCACTTTGTGGCATCTCCTTATGTCACATCGTTAATTAATTATTTATTTGCGATCTCGAGAATATGCAGGGACAAGGGTCATGATGCTCCTCCACCTACCACCACTCATAAAAACCACCATTCTAATATCTGTATACATAAACTACCAACTATACGATTCTAATTTATTGCAAAATCTAGTGTAATGGGGGAAAACAATGCCTTTCATAATAGTTTTTTGAACTATCGCTCTAGCATGTTCCGGTCTAAGTCTAGCAAACATCAGTGCCATGCCATCATTCTGATATATTAATGCGTTAGCAGCAAACTTATGACCACCAACATGATTGCAAAAAATAACTCTCACGCCACCTTTTTCATTATCGTCAATATCTCGATATAAATTTACCTCTCTCAGCTCAATTTCTAAGGATTTCTTCATGAGTGGAGCGGTAATTCCACATCGTTTATCGCGAGTGCGGTGAGAGCACAGCATGATTAAACCACGCTCCGGAATTTTTTGCATATGAGTGGGTACAATTCCATTAGGCTTAATTTTCAATACTTCTGCCACATCGTTTACACATGTATTGGGGGTGGTGAGGATTCTTATAAACTGGGGTACTATAGTCACTGAAACCTTTTTAGCCGCTTCAGCATCTTCGAATTCTTCATCAGTTCCATTTACTCGCAATTTCCCACCAGCAATCTTGGAAAGAACTGATACAGATTCAGATAAAATCTTACAGACTTTTCCCCAGTCTGATTTCTCATCACCTATATCGTGAGTCCAATTAGTTTCACCCGTCGCAACAAGTATTTGACCATATGATTTAGGTGCGGTATTATAAAGTGGATCATCTTCAATTTTCAAAGAACTGGGGAAACAAGCATGGTTGCAGCCATCACAATCTTCTTCTAAAATATCACCAACAGTGAAGTTTTTTGAAATATCTTCAGCTGCTTCTGATTCTATGGAGTCAACTTTCGATCCTCGAAGAAATTGAAAACCCATCGTTATATTTTTATTGGTTTAAATAAAAGTACAAAATCGATATCAAAAATTGCCACTCTTTGGTCATCAAAACCTGAAAAGCGGATTTCCGGATGGGAAAGATATGGGAGAGATAACATAACCGCATCCCTTCATCGTACCCTACATCCTTAGCCTGATATTGCATTATGACCACACGCTACCACTGACACAAAAGTATGCAGCTTAAAGTTTTTATTGAAGCAGTGATTTGTAAATAAATATTTTACCTGCTTTTGTATATTGGCACAACATTAGAAAATTCCAATGTGATGCCATTAAAATCAAGCTGGTCCACTTTTTATTTAAAGATTACATATATAAGTGAAATGGGTATTTTTAGCTACTCAATTAGTAACTTGGCGTAGGTTGAACGTGTTTGCGGGAAATTTAATTTAAACGCTATGTTAAGCTATTTAAGCTATCGTGCTGCTGCTTCATCCAGCATCTATCCCAAACATTGTGATGATGATTAGTCATACATAGCGATTAACGAAATCAATATTCGTCGTCGTTCTAGGATAATACAGGGAGTAATAGCTCCCGAAAACCTCTGAGTCGGAAAAACGTATATAACGTTTGTCACTGTGTAGTGTTTCATTTTCCAAAATCATCACGATATTGAGAAGTTTTAGCCCACCTTAAGTCACTCTTTCTTTGTACACTCGCCCAGCGCTCCCTAAGGGCCATTATTATTTTCCTCACTGGTTAATTTGTTTTTTTTCTTTCCCATTTGTGGTATGTCAAAATTTCTTAAATCTTTGTTATGTTGTTTTGGAGAAGCAGAGCCTCAAAATCTTAATACTCAACCCAACGAGAATGGTAGCCGGTCCCAGTCAGGATCCAGAGACCGTCATTACACGAACCCTCCATCCAAGATCAATAAAAGCAATTCTGGTGAAAGACGGCCTGGCGCTTCAAATATACCTTTAGATTTCATTGACAGTGATGATCAAAGTCCCGCTGAAGTTGCTATTAAAGGTCGTCGTCGTTCAACATCCGCTCTTGGCACCGCATCAAGTGCTCCGTCTGTCTCTAGTTTAGAAGATTCAGGCACATTGAGTCACAAAAGTGCGGCTTCAAGAGAAGAAAGTGGTTCAACATTAAATAATGCCAGCGGCGCCAATGCTCAGTTTGCTTATGAACCTGTCGATGCCGTTGTTCCTGCTGACCAAGATTCACTGTCAGATAATCCTTATGCTGGAAGATTTGACAATTGGCTTATGGATCCCCCGCTGCGATTCTTGCCAGATATCAAGGAAGAACACATCGGCCGTAAGTGCCTGGTATTAGATCTTGACGAGACATTGGTCCACAGTTCCTTTAAATTCACCAAAACCGCTGATTTTGTAATCCCCGTTGAAATCGAGGGAATCGTTCATGATGTTTATGTGGTCAAAAGACCAGGTGTTGATGAATTTCTCGCCGCTTTATCGAAAATATTCGAGCTTGTAGTATTCACAGCTTCAGTTGCGAAGTATGGTGACCCTTTACTAGATAAATTGGATCCTAAGGGCTATATTCATCATAGACTATTCCGAAATAAATGCTCACTGGTCAATGGTGGCTATGTGAAACAGTTGTCATATTTGGGAAGACCAATTGAGCGCGTAATTATTATTGATAACTCACCTTCAGCTTATGCTTTAAATCCGTTTAATGCTGTGCCTGTCTCAAGCTGGTTCTCTGATATCCACGATAATGAACTTCTGGATATGCTTCCATTTCTGAGGGACCTGGCAGGTGACAGTGTGGATGACGTCAAGGTCGTATTAGAAACGGAATGGTTTTGAGTAAATCGTAAGCCTATCCAATTATTTATTTTTTCTTGTATTAGTATTTACATTTTTTAATTCTTTGTCATTTTTAATTCCTTGTTATTTTTTTGTTATTTTTCATTAAGATTTAATAATAAATAATAGTTCCATATCTATCGGTCACCCTTGTTGATCTTCTTTCTTGACGGTTTTTCAGGCTCTTGAATACCAACACCAAGAATATGCTTATCTCTCTCTGATTCGTAACCGATACGGCCCTTAGAGTTCTTAACCAGGTTACTATGTCGTCTTTTAAGCGCCTCAAGTTCCTCTCGCTTGATGTTCTTGGCAACCTTGATAGCCTTAGGGACCCGTCTAGCACTACTAATTCTCTTGATCTCTGGCATGTGTCGATAACGCTCAGTCAAAGCCTGGTCGTATTCCAGCTTTGAGCGTTGCTTGGATGATTTAATACTGCTTCGATCATTAGCCTTGGCTCTCCATATTCTGATGTTGGCGTCATCACTGCCACTCAGCACGTATTTACTATCCATAGAATAACTAACTGAGAAAACCCGCTGCATACGTTTTGTATGGTAGACATCTCGGGAATGCCCGTCCTTCACATTGAAGATACGTAATGTACGATCATAACCACCAGAAACAATCTCTTGACCGGTGGGGCTAAAGTCAACATCTAAGACAGCCGCTACATGATCCTTAAACACATTCAGGGCTCGTTTCATATTTCTCATATCATAGAGATAAACATTATGGTCTTCACTAGCAGCTGCAAAGACATAGGCCTCCATAGGATTCCAGGCCAGACTATTATTATTTAGAGCTGACACCATCTTTTGTACAGGACTCGAAGTTCTTAAATCATAGATGACAATAGATCGGTCGTTACCAGTTGATGCACAGATAGAAGTCTCTGTCTTATTAAATTTAACCGAGTTGAGGTTATCAGCCCCCCAACTCAACGATGTGACAGGCTTAGAACGTGAAGTATCCCAAACCTCTAAAGTAGCACCCGCCGTAACAAATCTGTTATCACTACGATGATGATCAACACCAGAAAGCCCACCACCAGTGGCACTATAATAAGTTTGTAGGAGTCCCTCATCAGGGGACGATGAATACGGTTTCCACTGCTTGATAGTGCCATCACTAGCACAAGATAGGATCTGATTGGTTGGAGTATAGCATAAGTCTCTTACCATGCCATTGTGAGCTTTAACCGTCCATCTCTCCTCATGGGATCCCAAGTCCCAAACTTTTACGACACCATCGCCTGATCCACTAGCCATTGCACTAAGAATATTGGAAGATTTAGCCAATGCATACACACCATCAACATGACCCTGGCCAAGCTGGCCAAGAAAGGGGGCAGCAAACATTCTATCGAGTTTTGTGGCATTCAGAGCTCGAGTGTATTCACGAGCCCTTTCGAAAGGATGCATGTCGGGGTCCAAGTTTCGAGGCTGACGAGCAGATTCTGTGTTCGAAACCGGAACGTAATCCTCTGCTGAACGAGATATCGTTTTAACTTTCATAATTGCTAGATCTTCCTAATGGAAATTCAAAAAAAAAATATTAGTACTAACCCTGATCAAAATATGCACCAACCCTAATTTATTTTATCCACCGGAAATAATCCTAAGAATTAGAGAGCTATCACCATTTAAATTAGTTATTTTATGTACTATATAATGTTTTCATGATTTCATTAGGTTCCAGAAACAATACATGTTCTGTATTTAGATATGTTCTTTGAGTCACTTAAACCATACCAGTGTTACCATCAGTATTAGAATTAAAATTGGAATTGCAATTGCAATTGCAATTGGAATCAGGATTAGAAGTGAGCCTTTTAAAAGCATTCAAAGCCGAGTATGACCTTACATTCCCCGATCCGTCATTTAGCTTCACGCTTTCAGATCCAAACTGCGGAGACTGGATAATACTGTCTACAGCATAGTATTGAATTGAATTCATCACGGTGGGAAAAACTAGCATTACGAATGCAATTTGTACTCGAGCATCGAAATTAGTCCATGAGATAAGATATGCACCCCAGTCGTCTAGAAACGGCACATAATATAAGAAAAGCGCTAAGAGCACCTTAGCGAGCATAACTGCTACCACATAGAGACCAAGTTGTTTCAGAAATGGTCGATAACGAGGTGGGTTACCGTATTCCCCACTTAATATATCGGATAGATCTAATCTTGCCGCCAGCATATATACACAGTAAAGGCAGAAAAACAATATTGGTACACCAATTGTTGTATCAAATAAAACATTTAAGAAGTACCAGGTACATGGGTTATCATCAAGGTCCGGTACATCTTCGCCACTCAAGGCAATTGATGCTATCACATTGACAAAGTGCAGAATCAATGCACCTATTACTTGTTTACCCACATCAAAGAACCAAATTTTCCATGGTCGTCTTGGATTTTCATGCTTACGTTTTATCACCAATAATAGAATTGCCATGGCTCCCAAGAATGCTTGCAATATGAGGGACTCGATACCTAACAGCTCACAGGTGGGGGATGATACATCCCCAGTGAATAGTTTAAGCAATATCATGCAAAGATTATCGCAGATTAATCAATTAGACAGATAATCTATTAGAAATCTGATCTAACTAATTAGAATCGTGAATATATCTTTAACAGCTTAAGGTAAATGCGACCAGCCGGCTGATATTAGTCGGGTGTTCGGAAACAGGTGGTGGGGTTGGGGTCCTGACCTTGTGGGTAACGGGTAAGTCTTACGCTGCTGTTTCTAAATCAAGAACAATTTCTTGGGGAGAGTAAACTTATAATGTATGGGTCGATAGGGCAGGCGAACCCGCACAGCCATAATAGCCACAAACTGAAATTTAAGAGCGACGCGTATTACTGTTAAGACGCGAATTCAAGTTATTCAAATAAAATACTAAGAACTAATAAGCAAAAAGCTTAAAAAAAGAGCGCTTTCTGCACCTGGGATGGATGAGCCAGTAATAATTTTACCAATCGAACTATCTCCTGTACAAGTTCGACCCGTAGCATATCGAGTAATATCCAAGAAACATGGACTCAACATTAAATCAGCAGCATTAGTGGTGCTTTCTAAATTTCTGGGTCACCAGTTTGGAGCTGAATGGCGTAGCCAACAAGCTGACAAGTGTCTGGATGAGATTTGTCGACGTTGGAAGGATGAGGAAAGAGGTATATTCATAGATGGCCCCGAACTAAGTCAAGTAATAAAGGATTGGCAGAATGCAAATATTGCTAGCTCGCAAAGTTCACAGTCTCAAAATGTTAAGTTTGATTGGCGACAGTATTTCAAGGTCGTTTCGAGTTTGGATCAACAGCGAATAACTTATGATAGTAAAAAGCGAAACTTCGATACCATACGCAATGAAGATCCAAATGAGTTTGGCTCAGCAAAATCTCTAACCAATGTGTTCTCTTCAAGATATAATATTTTACTCGACAAAGTATATCGTAGTGAACGATTTCAGCCTCCAGGATTTGCTAATTCAGCAGTGGCTGGTTCGGCTAATGTCATATCGCCTATAAAGAATTTATTAGGCAGAGATAATAAATCTGAATTTTACTTATTTGGTCTACTAGAAAAACAAGCTGATGGTCCTTGGACAATATTGGACCCCTCAGGTACCATAGAATTGGAGTTTGGAAGCTATAGTCACTTTGCTCCGGATCACTACTATACCAGCGGTAGTTTCGTTATTTGTCATGGTCAGGTACATAATAATACATTCTTAGTCGCGACAATTGGTCCGCCATGTGCTGAACAGCGACAGGTCTCTCAGGAAGCATACGGAAATATAGACTTTTTCGGTCTTCATGGTACAAAGAAAGGCAAGAAAATTGAACGCCTTGATCCAACATTGGAGCAAATAATGGATACAGAAGAACGAAAAATGCCACATAACAGAATAGTAATACTTGGTGCGGACATTTTTCTTGATCAAGAAGTAGTGATTGATGCTCTGAAACATTTGTTTCTCAGACTCGAGACTGATCCGCCCATAGCGCTGGTATTGGCTGGTAGTTTTATATCATCACCATTTCAACCGCACTTGACCACTTCTGATGGAAGGAATGCTGCACAAATATATAGAGACGGCATGAATGCTCTTGCTGATGTTTTACAGTTATGTCCAACCTTATCAGCATCAACTAAACTAATATTTATACCTGGACCCAACGATCCCTGGCAATCACTCTCGTTAAATGTTCTGCCTTTCCGACCATTACCATCAGTATTTACCGGTAGGATTGATAGGGCTGCCCAGGACATCGTGTGGACAACGAATCCATCGCGGCTGTGTTATTTATCTAAGGAGATCGTTTTCTTTAGAGGCAACTGTGGTCATGACCTGCGAAAAAATAGCCTGGACACGGATATATATCAGACTTTAGAAGATCCCATGGATATCGATGTGGAAGATAATGAGGACTCCCCATCTGGTTTGGAGCACTTGTCGCTGGACGATGAGAATGAGGAGCGGGCTGCTGATAGGGCTGCTGTGAATACTATGCTGCGTAGTCGGGGCCCCACATTGACCACGCCGAATAATAATATAGATCCCAAAGAGAGTAAAAAAGTGATGGCTACCTTGTTAGACCAGTGCCATCTTTCCCCACTACAACTGTCTGTCTCCCCAGTAACATGGGAATACGATCACGCATTGAGTATGGCACAATGGCCATCCGCACTGGTAATTATAGATCCAACGACAGCAGCGATGAAGCAAGTATATGAAGGCTGTCAAGTTATGAATCCAGGAAGTTTTTGGTGCAATGGGCGACCGAATTGGTTAGAGTTTTGGCCAACCACGGGTCATTTTGAGTTCATGGATTCTTCCTGAATTTTATGTAAAATATGTATATTAATGCTTAATGTTTACAAAAGAATCTTGTCCTGGCCAATACGGTATTCTTGAAACTACATTTTCGGGTAAACAGAATACGGGATTAACTTTTTCTACTTCAGGATATCCTAATAGACTCAAGCCAGCGAGTCCAAAGACAGTATGGAAAACATCCACTTCATCTCCCTCACGGTCAGCTATACCCCCATCATCAGAATCTTGTGCCTTCAGAATGAATTCAATTAGAGAATCTTTGTTGATCCATTCTACTTTGTTCAGCATCGCTAAAGCACTTAAGATCCACCAGCTGTAGCAAACATCGGGAAGCTTTTCTGGTCGACCATTCAGTCCTCCAGCATTAGTCTGTCGATCGCTAAGCCACCAAACTGCCTTATCGGTATTAATCATATCTAGCTTCCCCAATATGTAAAGTGAACCTACCACCGTAAAAGCCATTGCACCGTGAGACTCAGCTCCTGGTGTATTACCAAACCCTCCATCAAAATTCTGGCATTTGGATAGCCACGTTGTGGCCTTTGGAATATTTAGCTTGTCGAGCTCCCCGAGAAGACAGAGTGATTGAACAGCAGTGTAGAGAAACCGGGCATCTACTTCTCCATACTGATCTCCACTAACCTCTCCTTGCTCTCCTTGAAGATTAACGATAAACTCGACTGTTTTCTGCTTGTTTGGTAGGGCATCTAAGGCATTTACAATCAGTAGGATTTGGATAGCGGAAAGAGTGAAAAGAATATGTGAATCATGTCCAGGGTGAGCACCAAATCCACCCGACTTTTCTTCATAACAAGATAGGACAAATTTAATTATTTCATCACGATCCAAAGCATTAGGAGCACCCAGTAAGCATAGCGCTGTAAGGCCCCAATATAATCCACTTAAACGCAGATGAGCAGACATCCAGTATCTCAATTCATCCTTGTGATCATCCAGTGAACTCACATACTTTATATGCTTCTCCTTGAAGAATTGCATCTTTTTAAATGAAGAGCAGATCAATATAATAGACGGTCGAGACGGTCCTCGCACCTGCTTGAAATCTAAAGGAGACAAGGGTTAGGCGTTCAATATGGAGATGTTCTCAAGAATAGATCAAAAAACTACTATAATAACAAAATTTACATATAATTTACATATAATTAATCATGCCTTATAAAGACAATCAATAAATCCTTCTGCCAATTTTCCAGCAATGCTAGAAGTTCGAACACTTCCAGCCACACCATATAGTGCCTTGGTGCCCGTTGCATCATTTGCATTGGATCCCCCATTTCTCAATGTTTGAGCACAATCAATAAGGTCAGTAAGAAGGTCATTAAGAGCCTTCTTAGTGAGCTCAGTCGCTGCCATGTGAATAGCCGGTGGGTTCTGTAGTGCGCTTAAATGCCAGCCCTTTTTAGACAAGGCATCATTCAAATCATAGATATTAACGCTGTTAGATCCCAAAGCTACTACTGAGCATTGAGGATCACCATATACAAAAAACAAGTCCGGGCGAGACTCAATGCCTGCTCTTAGCTTACGTGCACTGTCAATTATTCCTTCCGCAGATTTATGGTACCCATCTTTACCCATGTAGAGCATCGTGGCCCAGCATCCAGCAACAAGAGCACCAGGACGAGACCCAGCCAAAGTAGGGGACGCATAAAGACCACCAGTCCAGTTAGTATTGACAAAATATTGCAGCTTTCTCAATTCAGGAGATCGGTACATGATGACAGAAGATCCCTTGGGAGCAAACCCGTATTTGTGAGTATCACAAGAAATCGAGGTGACTCCTGGTACTCTAAAATCGAATTTGGGAATCTTGTCGGCACTGACAGTTTGGCCGCCGACCTTTTCCAGGAAAGGAACCACAAATGATCCAAGACATGAGTCAACGTGGAGGAAAAGTTCATTCTTCAAAGCTATCTCACCCAATTCTTCAATGTCATCAATCAATCCGTGTGGAAAGTTAGGAGCTGATCCCACGAGAATCACCGTGTTCGGTCCGATAAGGGACTTAACTGCATTGGTATCGACCTGCATGGTCTTCGGATTTAGGGGAGCGTGTATCAAACGCATACCAAAGTAGTGAGCAGCCTTGTCAATACCAGCATGGATAGTTGTTGGTGCTATTATCTCAAATTCTGTCAACCCACGATGAATTTTTGCATGCTCACGAGCAGCTAAACAAGCTAGCATCAGTGACTCCGTACCTCCACTAGTAGTAGTTCCACAGCTACCCTTAGGACCATTGAATAGATCCAATACCATAGAAACAACCTCAGCATCCATTCTACGCACGGCCGGGAAACAATCAGGGTGAAGTTGATTAGCGAAAGTGTACATACCATAAACATCAGTTTGAAGTTTGCGAAGTTGAGAACCACCATGGTAAACAGCACCTGATAATCGTCCGGTCTCCCAACTTGCTTGTTTCATGCCATTTAGTTTCTGAATGACCTGCTGAATATCACGAGGGGAGAACCCATGATCAGGTATAGTCAAATGTTCAGGGAATTGAGGCCCACGCTCAATAATATCAGATTCTATTTTATCTAGAACTTTGTTAAGCTCCTTATTAACTTGACCTCGTACCAAAGGCAATGCCATGAATGCCTCGGAGATAGAAGCAATTACTACCTTAAATCCTTGATTGATGGCACCCAAGATTCCCAATTTAAGTATCGCATCTTCAATGGGAACTAGTGTTCTACCAATTAATGTAATTAGAGCTAAATCACGAGCAATATTTAGGGGCGATGATCTCAGAACATAAGCGGTGAGATTGGAGAGGAACCATGGCAGCTGGCTCAAAACGTAGGAGCCATAGACCACAAATACACGCACTGCATAATGCCAACTAAGTGAATGCAGGAATTTCACTAAATCTTGGGCCATTATTCTACTTCGCTAAGTTAAGAATCAATGAATGCGAAGATGATGTTTGGCTGGGTTGGATGGCTGGGGGGGAGGAGGAGGAGGAGGATAACACATGCCAACAGTCCTCATTAGGGATAGTGTTACCCCTGCCCTGGGCTGTCAGCCTAAGGCGTTCAACTAATAGAGAAGAGAGCACACAATATCTTTAAATTTTTATAACTTTTATAACTTTTATAACTTTTATAACTTTTATAACTTTTATAACTTTTATGAGGAAAGATAGTATATCGGACCCCGGCCATTTAATGCATCGTATATGTGTGTATTATGTATCGGGTACTCACGAAGAGTCAAGTAATTAATTACCTCTTGAGTAATAAGACCACCAATAACTGATCCCATTGCAGAAGTTTGCATTAATTTAGTCTCTTTAAACATTTGAATGAACTCCGGAGTGATTATATGTGAAGGCAATCCAAGCTCACTTGTTTTCCCTAGGATGTCGGGATTATCCTCATTTTCCAACAATGCAAGGAACCCGGGTAGATAAGGAGTAACTTTAGATCTCTGTCTTACCTTCATTTTATCACCAAAATCTCGGGAGATATTAAGTGCTGAGTTAAGGCTTACGAACTGTTCAGTAATGGTTAGCTTTTCCTTGGTAAACCCCACTGACGGCTCCTGGACTTTGACTATATTTCGAGTCTCTGATGTTTTACCGAGTTTAGTCACATTCCCATTAGCTTCACTCTCAACGGTGAATTGGTGTGGCCTCTCTCCAAGGTCCTCAAATATCATACCACCCCAACCGTGTAGTAATCCGTAATAGAATGCACAATTATTTTGACGAGATACCTCATTAATCCTTATCAGTTCATTTCGATCTAACGTCTGAGTAGCAATAATAACATCGAATTGTTTAAGAATGTCTATGGTCAAGTTTTGCACGGGTTCTGTTATGGTCGCAACAACTACTCTTGGATTCAATCTCTGTACATACTCTGAGGACGCCTCAGCAGGGTTTTGACCAATTTGGGATTCATTTAAAAAGAAATTATATGACAGATCGACTTCCGTAGCAACTTTCGAACTTTGTATGGTAATAGAACCCACACCCGCCAAACAGAGATTTTTAGCTAGCTCAGCAGCAACAGCTTCCATTCCAATAAGCAAAATTCTTGAATTTCTAAGACGAGATTGACCGTCAATTCCCCATATTCGGATCTGTCGATCATAAAGCTCTCGCTCATCCTTAGAAACATCCATTTTTATTAGCAGCGTCTCGTCGTCATATCATAGATCTAACTGCTGAAATACTGTCACGTGTATCGCACCAAATGGATCAGAAAGAGGTGTTGATATAGAATTTTATATGCATTGAATATATGTAAGCATACTGTATATGCATTTTCAACAGTCATAGAAGTGCTTGTTCGTCAAAACATTGACTCCATTCTTATTATTATCTCATCTTCTCTACAAATATACCACCGCTTTATTAAATTCTCCCCATAATTCCAGCTCCCCATAATTCCAATTCTCCATAATTCTAGTTCTCCATAATTCCAACTCTCCATAATTCCAACTCTCCATATCCTGGCTCTCCATATCCTGGCTCTCCATATCCTGGCTCTCCACACTGCTTCCTCGGATGCATAGTTTACCGAACCTTATCACATGATGACCCACACATCGACTTTAGATTGGCTGTCCGTGCCCTACTCCAAGTCTGCAGTGTCAGTGAAGAAACCCTGAAGTCCCAGTGCGCGCTACCCTTATTTAATTTCCACTCATCTTTGGCGGGTTCTGACCAAACTTGGACATATTCCACGACATAACTTGGACTCACCATTTTAAACAATAGATAAAATCCATTACGTTAAAATATGCAGCAACCCGGGACTGACGGTGGAGATTTCATTCTACCTGTTGCCATGACAGATCTTCAAATGAAGGTAACGTCCGCTGTAGTATCTTCAAATTTTTCGGAAATACTATCGTTCTTTGACGGTTCGGAAGTATCTCGGACTAAAAGTCAAGACAAATTACAGAAGATGATGAAGGATCTTTGCTTGGTTGCTACTCATCCATATCTTCTTCTCACTCATATGCAGCCCAACCTTACCGGGAAGCGCGCACCTCAAGCTGTGGAAAACATGAGCGGGAAGTTTCAAGCTCTGGTGATGTTAGCTAAGCAATTCATCAATCCTAATCAAAATGTAGCGATTGTCTGTGAAGCTGGCTCTGCTACTGATTTAGTAGAACTCGTTTTATTGGACCAGGCTCTCAATGTCATGCGATACTCATCTCCATCCTCGGTTAAACTTTATAAAAAGGAAATTTTTAAACGACGTGGCGCGACATTTCATTTAGTTCCTAGCAGATTGGATGATTTAAAACAAGCTATATATGCTGCTTTTGATGTGCTCATCTTACTGGATAACACATTCGACGTCAATAGCCGATACGGACGCGGCATGCGTGCTCAACTTCGTGACCCAACAACACGACGTCCTTTTGCTACTGTTGTGCGGTTAGTTCCTTTAAACAGTGCTCAACATGTCCAACTTCAGCCTGACTTATCTTTCGCTGACCGTATTGCTACTAGTGTAGTATTGAAAAAGCAGGTTGGTGCACTACCTTCTATAGTAAAACAAAGCTTTATGAAGGACTTTGCTAACTTTCAACCATTTATATCATCTCCTGATACAAGTTTCCTGTTTCCTCTTCCTGATTTGCTACCGGTGGCTACTCATAAGGACGTTGAATTATCATTGTATCTTGACGACGAGGACCAGTATCAAGTTGATTTCGCCAGTCGCCGCGGTCGCAGTGGCCGTGCTTATGCCGGCAGCTTAGTTATGGATGCTGCTGGGAATGGTGCTTCTAATGAAGAAGAAGATAGCGGAAGTGAAGAACTTAAGTCGGTAAACGGTAACGGACAGGCTGGTGATAGTGCTGGCATTTCAAACGGTAGCAGAGTCATGACACACCGAAAACGGAAACGACTAGAGCTTGAGGATGATGCCATTGAACTTTGTCAAGTGCTCAAGTCAGAGAGTCCTTTATCACTTACACTGTTGAGCAAATTTAATGAATCTCTAAAACTCAACAGGCTTCATAATGAGGAAAAAAATTCCTTACAGCGATTATCAACACATCGAGAAAACGAACTAGATCGTGCAAAGGAGCACATGAAGGAAATTGCCCTTCGGGTGCTGGCTCTAGAGAACCAGAAGGCTACTGCTGAAAAAAGAGCAGATAAGCTCCAAATAAGAAATGAAAAATTGGAATCAGAAATTACAGAAACTCGTTCTTGGTGGGAATCTCTTGAAAATGAGCTGGGTATCAATAAATCCGAGTCGGAGAAGTTATTTGTCTTAGCTGAGAAGGCAAAATCCGCTGAGATGGAATCGGAAAGATTAAGAAAACATATAGAGAACGAAAAAACGAGATATTCGCACCTTAAATCAGTAGCAGAAGCTGCTGAACAATACAGTGATCAGATGTCTCAAGAGATTAAGCGACTCGAGGCCGAGAATCGGGACTTGAAGGCACAGGTCGAGGACAGACCTAAGGCAGAAAACTCTGCTTTCCTTGAGCAACTTAAGATAAAGAACTTAGAATATAACGCGTTGAAGGCTAAATTCAATAACCTTCAGGATTCAGTGAAAACTCAGTTATCGGCCTCTGCTCAACTGTCAGCGCGCGGTGAGCGACGATATGGTCGTGGAGGTGGTCGGGGTAATAGTCGACAGTCTACTCCAAATGTTTCCGCATCTTCATGACTTATGTAGCATTATTTATATATACACTTTATTTTGAGGTTTGTCATAAAAATAAATCAAGTTGCCGATCCCAGCGACAAGCTATTAGAGCTGAAGAAGAGGATGAAAATTCTGTATCAACAAGTGCGATGTCAATTATTTTTGACCCCGTGTTGATATTTCGCGATTGCTTAAAGTCTTTCTCTGGATCCCACATTTTCACTGACCCATCTAGAGATGCCGTGATTAGAGTTAATTCCCTTAGATGTAATGTAGTAATAGTGTTGGTGTGAGCATATATCACTTTCACTGGTTTCCCCGGATTTCTTAGGTCCCAAACTAAGCAACGATTATCGGCACCTCCTGTAGCCAGCAAATAGCTTTTCGAAATGGTTGGACTCCAGGAAACCGAATATACTTCACGACAATGGTCAAGCAAAGAAGCCACAGGACGTCCATTTCGCAAATCCCATACCATTACTGAATGATCAAGGCTTCCCGTGGCAAGAAGGCTGCTGTCGGCACTAAGGGAGGTAGCATGGATGCCATCAGCATGACCATCTTGCTTTAAGACACAGTCAGCGGTATTAAGGTCCCACAGCCTCCAGAACTTATCATAAGATCCCGATATTAAGCAATTCCCTGAGCTGTGCATGCTTAACGATCCAATACGCGATTGTGAACTAGGGAGTTTACTTATCACTGTCTGCTCTTCCATATCTCCATCTAAGTCGTGGAGATAAATTTCTCCCGATGCATCTCCAGCAGCAATTTTAATGTTATTTATCCTTGATAAATCGCATATTCGATGTTTATGTGCAGTGCTTATGGTGTTTTTTGACATATCCTCATCGAGCTTCACCGAGATAAGTTCACCACCAGCATCTCCAACAATGACTTGTTCACGGCTAATGAAACTAGATGAAGTAAGCTGCCTCTCGAACCCTGCTTGAGAGCTATCGAGATCAAGATTATCGAGCCGATTGGATGCTTGAGGTTTTACTGATTGACGAGCTTTAATTACATGGTCACTAATTTGATGACGAAGCTCTAGTAATCGACGTGAACAAGTAGACATGGTCAATGTATTAGTATTGTTTTCACCGAGTGGATATTGTTGTTCTTTTGGTTGATCTGTAGTAGCATATTCTTTAGCCATGGCCCACTTCAATCGGTTCCTACGGGAAATCTTTGACTCTCCCTTCAATTCAACAGTAATTCCACGTTGACGTAGAGCTCTACGTACCTCATCATCTGATACTGGAATTGATGAATCAGAAGCCGAAGAAATCATCAATGAAGGTCAGAGTTTCAATAGCATCGACGGCGATCTATAATATTTACTCCTTGCCCTGAAATTTCTCGAGATTTTGTAGACGCCTGCCTGGTGAATGAAACAAATAAATAAAACATTACATAAACTATCTGAATTAAAACCCGAAATCACCATATAAATCCATAGCAGCCTCAACTTCATCCTGGTTTGGTTCATAAGTGTTCATAGCTTCCTCTTCATCTGCATGAAGATCATCTGCAGGTACTCTGTCATCATCATTCTTTTCATTTAAAAGTTCTGTAGCTCTCTCCATATCATCAAAGGCTAAATCAATGATATTATTCTCGTGCGAAAGATCTCGATATGTTTCAGTCTCCTTTGTTGGTGTCTTTCTATCGGTTGGCTGGAGTTCATACTTCTCATTCTCAATTAAGTCACGGCAAAATGATCTAACACGAGTATCCTTACCAGCACTTCGGGCTATCAAAACGAAGTCATCAAAATTGGCTTTGGGCCATAATCTGTTGGCCCATAATTGATAGGTTATGACGTATTTCTCGAGGTACCTTAATTCCCTGCCCTTTTGGTACTTAATTTTGGATAAATCCTTCAATAGTAATGGATATCCTTTTTGGGGGTTAAGCAGTTTATTAGCATCTAATTTAGGAATCTTCTTTCGGACTTTCACGGAAGCAATGGCCTCGTCTACGCCAAGATCTTGAACACCTAGATCCTCAATTTGGGTAGCATGGCCCAATCCCGATGGATTTGAAGATGATTCGTTTTCCTCTTTATCATCTGTTGAATCCTCAAATTGATTTCCGAGGTTTACTTCGTAGTCTTGTAGATCAATCTCGGACATTTAGTATGTTTACAAGCTCCCTTTTCACGCGCGTTTACTATTATGAGGCATCAACGCGTTATGCAGTCACGTGATGTAAATTGACAATACTGGCGGTATGTAATGATCCCAAAGGCCGACGGAGGCTTTTTTAAAGGTAATTTAAGTGTATTTACGTATATCACAAAGAAATAAGATAATTGTATTATTTTGAGACTCAACAAATAATATTTCGTAGTGTTCATATAAACATTTTGATAGTCTCTCTAGCAACAAATACAAAAGATGAGCGCATGTTTGCATTCGCTTTCCGCTGCACATTTTGAATTCATGTTTTTTATTTATTGATTCATTCCAACGGCGACTTTCTGAAGGTGTGACATAAAGTTCTGCAAACTCACATCATCAGTTAATACAATGCTACCAGCATCTACACCATCATCCATAGATGTACTGGTAGGGTTAAGTTTGGATAGTAAAAATCTAGCCTGCGAAGCACCAGCATCGGTGTCAATAAATCGAGGAAGAGGGAAACGATCAACCAGCAAGGAAGCTGCTTCTGCTCTGGGGGCCTCCAGTAATGATTTGAAATTAGCATATTCAGGCTGATCCTGATAACCTGCCTTACGCCATTGAGCGATGGTTTCACCATGCCAGATGAGAATATGGAAGAATGTATCCAACAGCAGTACGCAATCAGGCTGCAATGACACGCTGTCAAGCAGAACAGGTTCAGACTCCTCGTCAATCTTGTAGCTAATCAGAGTAGGCTGAATCATGGTCATGGTGTTTGTAAGATCCTCTCGGTTCAAAGTGTGACGGTAGAATGCTGTCTCATCTGGCGAATTGTTAAATACAGTAAGGAATTGACTGCGTCGCATGTGATACATAAACTGGGGGTAAAGAGCAAAGTTATGTGCCAAACGGAAACTGGAGCTATCCTCCTTGCGATATTCAGCAAACTTTTGACAAAGCTTGATCAGCATACGATCAGACCATCGGAGAAGATCACTTGAATCATCAGTTTGAGCCTTGTAAACGGAAATTCTGGCCATGAGTGCTGCAGCAGCCTCCTGATCAAAGGACTCGGCCAAAGAAGGGTGGCCGCTAGGAACCATATTTCGTACAACAGTAGTTACACGCAGTCTGAAAGCACCAGAGGAATGCTGGTACCGTGTCAAGAATTGAATAACTGTTGGGGTAATCTGACCGTTCTCATTAGGCTTGTTTGCAGTCGGTTCAAAGAATACACCATAAGTGTGGGATGGTGTGATCGATCCAATTTTCCATTCTGATGTTTGACCAATACCGACCTCAGTGTCCGCAATGTTGGGGCCCTTGCGTCCAGCGCTTACACAGTGACCAATTACACCGGATACCTTCAGCTCCTTAGATGTGAATACATCAAAGGTGGCATTGAATCCCATAAGAAGATGACCCTGTTCATCAGTGTTAAACACACGCTGTAAGCTCTGTTTGAATATGGAAGTGGAGAACGCATCATTCAGAACCATGACTCCACCGGTACTGTTTACCAAACTCTGCATTTCGTGCAATCCCACCTGATCGTAGCTCCCCACAAAGATATCAACGGCATGACCATTTTGGGCAGTGCGTTTGCTAAGAGCCTCATAGAATTTAATTGCCTTGGCTTGATGGGGTGCAGCACCAGAATCCATATGATGGTGTGAGCGAATAGGCTCTTTTAGAGGGCAGTCTACGACTAATCCTGGACCCTCAGTGGGTGCACCAGCAGCGAATAACATGATGCGAGCACCACTATTGGATAACAATGTTTCCAAAAGTGAAACAGCAACAGATACAGCTACACCAGTGCATCGCGTGGGACGTCTGCCTTCAGGGACCTCCCAAGGATCTTTACGAAGGGCTTCAATAGCTTGGCTAATCTGAAACTCATTCTCAGCCGGAATCAAAAATCTTGCCAAAGCAGCATCTACAGCCGGTCGTTTCTGAGCTGCATTGGCGGAAGAACTCGTGCTACTAGGAGTTCCCAGGCCCAACATCTCATTAACCTGGTCAACAGTATAATCATTGTTGCCTCTGAAGACATATGTTTTGGTGCATGCGTCATAACCGAGCTCATATACCTGCACCATGGCACCGAAAGTGATCAGTCCCACCAAGGCATTAGGAGGTAGCAGAGAAAGGGTTACAATCAATGAATCCCGAAGAGCGGCCAAGTTCTCCTCATCTTGACATAGATCAACCACAAATATAAAAACAGGAGGGTAAATCGGAGGTCTAGAAAGCTCATATTCCACGGTCGATGCAGCACTTTCCAGCTCAAATGGTAAGTTGGAGCTAGAAATTTCACGATACTGGTTAGGAAGTTGGTTTCGTGTTGCACAAAATGGACATAACCAGATCTTGCCTACTTTATCAAGTTGACACAGAGGACTCAAAACTGACTTGCAGTTGCGACACAGGACTGGCTCGTACTGGAGAACACGTAAATCTGCCTTTTCACGAAGTGGAGTGTACAAGGCGGAAACTGGAACAACAGCACGACTCGCATCAACTTTAGTGGAAGGGAAACAGTTCCACGCTAGACGGATGCCATCGATGTCTTCATGATCCTCGAAGTTCATCTTAGCTCAACCTTTAACTACGTTGTAATGATATGTTTGTTATGGTAGTGATTGGAAAGGGGCCACCGTGGTGGGCTAAATTCGATAACAACCCTAAGCCACGAGAAGAAGGCTCTTCCTCCTCCCACAAAATGACCTGATTTTATTTCGTGTTTAAAAAAGGCTTTGGACGTAAGGTGTCTCACATCACGTGTACATCTTTTGTGGGTGAGGCAACCTCATCATTTGTAGTAGTTAAGTTGAGGTAGCACACTTTAGGGAGGAGACGCGCGAAACAGCTTTTTAAAGTGGAGGAGAAGAATTCAGAGGAAATACTGAATATTATTTTACCATTTTATAGGTCATTTCTTTTAATCTGATTCTTGTTCACTCATCTACATATTATTTATATATTCCCTCCTCGAAATGTATAGTCTTCTCATACTATACACCTTTGTGAAATGTCTAGTGTTCCAACCTATTGCAAAAGACTCTTTACAATCCGTAATTGAACTTTCAACACCCGTGTCGTCTTTCGTAAGACTGAAAGAAGGATTGTATTTATTTCAAAACCTACATATTTCACCCTATGAGGGCAACATATACCACCAATCACCATTATTATTGATCCTATTCGGGTCGCTTCCCCAGAATATGTGGCCCACAGTATTTTTGCTTGCTGATATTGCAGCTGCATTGTCACTCGCTCAATATGCGAGGAAAAACCCGAGTACTTCACTGTCCCCTAACGCAGTTGTGATTTTATATCTCTTCAATCCGTTTTCCTTCGCCAGCAGTTTAGCTCAATCGACAAATGTACTAACAAATGCTGTTATTTGTATTGCAATTGGAGCCATTGTTTCCAAGCGTGCAATGTTCGCAATGTCGCTCTTTGCCTTAGCGGTAGTTTTAAGCTGGTACCCTGTCTACCTTCTACCTGGTGGTGTTTATCTCATAAAACAATATCATAGTGTGATCACTGTTAAAAAGTGTTTATTTATGTTTTTCACGAGCTTGGCAGTATTTTTAGGGATTGCTTATTACCCTCTGCTATCATGGAAATTTCTTCAAAAACAGCTGGAGACTTTAATTTTATTAGAGGACTTGACCCAGCCTAACTTAGGATTATGGTGGTATTTTTTCATTGAAATGATTGACTTTTTCCGACCATTCTTCTTAGGTGCATTTCAACTATTCATACTGGCATTCCCGGTACCATTAATATTGCGCTTCCCTAAAAATCCATTTTTCACTATTACCTCAATGATAGGAATTCTTGCGGTATTCAAACCGTATCCAGAAGCATCAGACATGGGATTGTACTTGAGTTGCCTATTACTTCAGAGCCAGGTTTTTGATCTGATGGAGTATCGATTGTTTGAGATCCTGGGGCTGATGTACTCAATGGTTCTAGCTCCTGTGTTCTACTATCTATGGGTATATGTTGGATCAGGTAATGCTAACTTCTACTATGCTATTACATTGGTCTATACAGTAACAACCATTTTAATTCTGGCTGATTCTTCGTGGGCAGCGCTAAGAATTGATTTTGATGGTGGAAAGGCAACTAATTTGACTCAGATATGATGTTATTATTGGCGTATATATAAAGAGAAAATGATGTTATATGTTGAAATTTATAATCGGATTATGACGAATCTACCAGGTTTCTTCATAATTGCGGGATTTGGTAGTTAGGCTGATCTTATTCGGAGACACGTTTGTGTTCAAGTGATAACTCGAAACGGTGGTATTGAGAGCACCTTGTGCTGCTGTTCTTCTGAACACTCTTCGAAATTTCGCCTTGAACCTGTACCATCTGCTCTGTTGGCATCGTGGAGGCTCAATTACACTGGCAATTTGAGGTGAATCGTTTGAGAGTTCTTGAAAACGAGTTGCAAAGTCAGGGGCCACCACAGAAGATAATGGTGATTCAGCCATTCGATCCGAGTCAGAGCTAATCACACTTATAAAATCCTTGTCAGCTATGAGATTGTACACGGATAAAGCGGTAGTAAGACATTGACCGATACTCTGTCTCAAGTGAAGATCCGTCTCACATGTATACAACCGCTCGAGTTCAGAGTTGATCTCTACGACAAAAATTCTGTAGTTTTCGCCTCCACTAATTAAGCTGATCGCGTTAATTCTCTCGAGGGTCCTATCCATGAGCTTCACTTGATGGGACCTGTACCTCAAAAGCGCATACTCATTCTCAGTAGGTTCAGCAAATGAGAGCCCTATTATCTTAGAGAGTAATTCGTGGTCTAGAGGAGACAATGTTATGATTTCTCTAGCAGTACGGTACGCGATGAGACTGATTTCTTGACGAGCGCTTTTCATTTGCTGTATACTAATGTCCCAGATTTCAGCCAAGAACAGCAAGGTTGAGCTGTCATTACCAACTAACCGAGCAATATTGCACACCCAAAAGCTGACCTCATCATAGATTGCAATCTGACTATCATCTGCATCATCGTCAATTTGTAGCCAAGGGAGAAGAAGTTTCAACATCCAGGCGTGCTTTCTTGGAGCTCTATGGCAGTCAAATCCACCGGGTCCAAACCGATCTAAGAAGGAACTATAATTTCCTGCGAAATCCCGGAAATGGAAGACTGAGCAGCGATCCGCAAGAGCACTTGCTAACTTGTAGAGGACCTGATCTAGTGCCACAGTGAAGACACTGTCACCATCGCTCATATCAGCAAATTCACATTGTATTTTGTCCAAGACTTCTCTCTGTTTTATCTCTGTATTTGAATTGGATTTGGTAGTGCCGGTGGAAATGGTGACTCCGCGAGCTGTACTGTCGTCATGAGTGGAATGTCTAATTACAGTAGCAGAGGAAGAAAGTTCAGAGCTATCGTCAGTCGTAACACAGCTTTTTAACGATAGTTTACTATTATCTCCCTCCTCGTCGTAGCCTTTCCCAAAGATAGACTGAGGGGTATATATATCATCTGGGTTGCTAAAAGATTGCTGATAGCTGTCAGGCGATTGTTCTTCATCCAGAGACTCGGGTGATTTGCTTAATTCGGGTATTTCGTAGGTTTGTGGTGGACTGAAAGAACTGAAAACACACTCAGATGGCAATTGATGTTTCCGGGTTAATAGGTAAGCAGAGCTATCAGTCAATTCTGTTTTCGCATTCAAGTCCTTTTGTCCCAAGCGAAGTTCATGGCCGTAATGATATAATCTCTCTAAGCTCTGCATTGTATGAATAGGCTGATGAGCTACAAGAAATTGTTGTTGAGGCTAATTGATAGTATACGTATATAAATAGTATTTAATATGGGTTTGAACAACATCTATGCATTGAATGTTTTAAACTTTTTTTTGGCACAAGGTTTATAAAGATAAAGAAACTTTATGCTAGGCAGACTTCGCATGAACATTTAAGGAAATACGCACAGAACCCTTACCCAATTTATGTCGACTGATTGTCGCCCGGTATCATTCCTGTGAAGAAAACGTAAATTCCGTCAGGTCACGGATCGGCCCATTTTAGATTAGAGCCTTTGGGAACTGAGGAATTGAATGGTAAATTTTTGAGAGAAAAATAGTTGCCTACTGACCTTAAGTTTTCACCTGACCACCGAGTACGTTCCTGTATTCTCGGCTAATTAGAAGGAGTTATCCACATAACATTGTTACATCGAATTAGCACATCATTCAATTTCCCTTGGCTGTGACCATTAAGGTATTCCTCGACATATTTAAGTTGCAGGTTCATATAAGAATCTGAAGATATCAGGATACCCCTGTATTCAGTATTGGCCCATTTAAGACGAACTGAAACCTTTTTGTTTACAAGATCTCGAAGGAAAGGTTTCGGATTGGATGCATTTACGGCCTCCATCCCAACCAAATTCACTTTTTGTTTTGGATTTTTTGAAGAAATACAGTTCTGGTGATTTTTGAGGGTAAGGTGTAATTGAACCGGTGCGTAAGATTCAGAGCTCTAAAGGTTTGAAAATTTAGAGTTATACCGAAAAAAGTTAATAGTTTTTTTTGGAAAAATACTTGGTTATTCTCTATCTACATTATTAAATGCGTAGTCTGAGATTAAATGTTTTGATCCACTGTTAAGTATCACAGTTGTTGTAATAATTGCATGTTATATAATAATTAATGGCTTTGAGTTAAATTCCGCATTTTATGTTTTGTCTATGAAACCTACTTCGAACCCCGCAATTATTATTTTTATGCAAATCATGTTCATGTTGCTGCAGCTTCTCTCAGGACGCGCCCCGTCACGTTGCCTGTGATCGGCTGCAGAGATAGAGGAACCCTTACAGCTTAACCTTTACAGGTAATGCCCCTACATAGAGAGGTCATAAGAACTGTCGCCATTTGGTTCAGATAAAAACTGATGCTAAATTATTTTAAGAACGAAAAGGACCATATACTGCTTCTTGGTTAATTATAATCACATATCCCTATGTTTTACTTTAATAGTGACAACCCTAAAATAGGAACTGCCCCTTCCAGGTACTACTTACTACTACCCTAGCAAGCTGCATGGGCTTGGGGAGTCATTGCTTGCTCTGCTAACGGCCGAGATGAAGTTATGCATGTTACTCACAGTGGAAAATCCCATATTATATAAATACACGATAGGCCCAAATAATGATAAAAAAATAAACTGAGATATATATTAATGACTCGTCAACTTCAAGACCCTAACGTGGAAGGATTCAAGATTGTTTCCAATATCGCTACTCATTTTTGGAATAAGAACCAAGGCAAATTTGTCAATGGAACTGGTGGAACCGGTGACTTTGAAGGAGGTTACATGGTTTGGCCCGTTGCCATTGGTGTTCAAGCCATTGTCGATGCCGCAAGAATCAACAAGAACTTTATCCCTCTTATGCAGGAGACATTGGCTGGCCTAGAGAAATACTTTGACCCCAACAAAACCAAGGGGTTTTCCCCTACCACTGGTGGTGGTGAGTTCTATTCTGATGATAGTGCTCAGGCTGTCATTTGTTACATCACTGCCTACGAGGTAACTCATGACAAGAAATACCTTGATGTGGCCGTTCAGGGCACTCAATTCCTCATGGGAATGGCTGATCACAAGCAGGGTGGTGTAACCTGGAAAATGGGACAGCCTGGACCTAATGCTGTCTCTACTGCTGAATGTGGTATGGCTGCTGCTATGCTTGCCAAGTATGTGACTCAAAATGATGTTTATATCAAGTTTGGTTACTACTGTTTCGACTTTTTGTTTAACAAGATGCTTCATGATGGCCTTATGGCTGACGGTTTGGAGGGATCCGAAGGCAAACTCAACACTATGAAATGGACCTATAACCAGGGAACCCCATTAACTCTTTGTGCCAACATGTACCAGCTCACCAAAGATGAAAAGTTCTTCAAGGCTGCCCATGAACTCGCTAAGAACGTTACAGATACCAATAAGGAAATCTTTGATCGTGATACCGGTAACCATGATGTTCGATTCTACCGTGATAGCTTGAAGTTCTACCAGCTCTTGGCTGCTGGCTTTGCTGACTATCTTATGGTGTTCGGGGACCGTGATCACGAACTTTCTCAAAAGATCGTCAACACTGTGAACCGCCACTTATACTTCGTCTTCAAATTTATGGAGATCCCCCACCAGGAGGGTATGTACCACGGCAACTTGCAAATTAATAACCTTGACAAGGCTCGTCAGGAGGTATTTAATAAGATGACCGGTGAGAACAAGGGCTGCGATTGTGATTGTGAGGAGCGTAAACACGGTAAAGAAAACAACGAATTCGCTGCCAATCTTATGAATATGGGTTCTGCTGCTCGTGTTTTCTTCCAGTCAGCTAGAGTTGTGCCTAAGGTGAACTTCTAAGTATAATTTAGTTTAATTTTTTATAATTCGAATATATATTATTAGATTTTTCTTCAAATATTGGTATTTATATTGGCAGAAGCATATCAATAACCAAACTTACCTAACCTTACAAATCAACTCCAGCTACAAGTCAATGGAGGTCGATTCTGAAGTGACTGAGATAGCCGTTCCTAGTAATACTGCTATCTCCAATGATATTGATAGTGACGGTAATGTTGACAGTAGTCCAAAATTAAGAAATAATGCCATCCATCTCTTTGGAATTGACGACCTCAACACTGCCGATATTGAGAAGTTCATGGCAGAATACTACAACAAACCATTCCAAATTGAGTGGATTAATGATCATTCGCTCAATATAGTATACGAGGATCCGGAGGATGCATTCAAGGCTCTGGCAGCCTTGACTTTACAAGAGGAATTCGACAGTCCTGAACCCATAGCGCCTGACCAACTGAGACGAACCAAGCCTCATCCTAGTAAAACAGATTGCGATATACGAGCTAGATTTTCGTATGAAACAGATCAAAAGACTAAGGGCTCCAGATCTCAGAGTAGATACTACTTGCTTCATGGTGAACCCACTCGAGGAGAGGATCTAGCCAGATTCGGCTCCAGACGTTCCAAACCCATGACTTATGGCATGAAGAGTAAGGATTTAATTGGTAAACGAAACAATAGGAAATCAAATAATGCTTCGCGTGATCTATTCCCTGCAAAAGCCCCGAAATTCCAGGATGATGGTATGGACCTGATGCCTCACTTAGCTAAGTCCTCTGCGAAATCGCGCAATAGAAGACGTAATAGAAAGAGCAAAATGCCAGATCTTTTTGCTGATAAAATCGGAAGTGGTGATAAAGATAGTAGTACTACTAATGATAATAATGGAGAAACCACCGCCCCCAGCGTTTACGAAAACATCCATGTTGACTTCGGTGATACTACTCCTTAGGCTATAAATGATGTGAATAACATCTTATAGCAGTATATAGATAGATCATAA
>JAKUBR010000047.1:0-35404 GCA_030563285.1 Starmerella khaoyaiensis | reverse complement strand
GCAACGGTGTAACCAGGGCAACAGGTACACAGAGGCTTATAAACATGAGCCCTGAGGCTAGTGCAAGGCTCGCAAGAATCCGAGAGCTAGAGCAAAGCATTAGCCTGTTTCAGTACCCATGTGCTACCGCTGCTGAGACCAGATGTCTTCAACTCATATTCAAAGAGTTGAGAGGTAAAAAACCACCTCGTGACATTGCAACGGTCCGAGCTGAGCCAATCAGATATGGCAGTATCAGTAGCAGCAAAAGCATTGGTTGTATCCCTCTTCAGCAAAATCAGAGCTGTACGGATAACCCAGAGACAAAGCCTAATCGGTTTGGTATAGGTCTCACGGGGAATCCAAGGAGGATACGGGGGCTGAAACCCATTCTGCCGATAAGAGCGGGATAGGTAGCAAAGGTGGCTATCTTTGTATAGACTTCTAGGGTGGAGTATGTCCATGAGGGATTTGGTATAAGTTGAGCGGAGCTAAGATATTGCCGTTTAGCGGGGGTTGAGGGGGTTTCTAGGGATGATTAAGGTTGACTGGTGTGGGGACTCTAGCGGGCCTTATGATTCTCAAAAGGGAGATCACTTCTTACTTTCGCTGTCGGTTTCCGTCTATGTTTTGCGGTGTAGGTAGGCTAGCGTGGGACGCTGGTTTGCGTGTTGTGATTGAAAGAAGTCTATACTGCCCAAACTTGTCGAAGAACGATCAAAGGTCGTTTATAAATTGTGGAAGTTTTTTTCGTTAAGATTGTTTTTACCATTTATTATGTATTAATTATTATTGGTTTCAACTTAATATAATCACCTGAAATTATACGGATTGTTGTAATAAAAAGATAGCAAACGCATTAATCTCACGTTCTTCTAAAGAATCGGATATGATCTATCTCTCTAGTCACCTCTTCTCATATTAAAGCTCTTCAGCATAGGTTTAAGAATTGACCACTTATACAATTAAAAAATACATTTAAAATAATACAGAGCTTATAAATATCGATTATCATACGAAATCACCATTGTTGATTTTCGTATTTTATACCTCAAATCCAGGCTCAAATGTGGTGGTTTATATAGCCATGGGAAAGGGTTATATTCTACATGTATCGCCGCCTGTGATATTGAATATTCAATACGTGCGCATACTACCGAAACGCAATGGTTGTATTATCGCGAAGAATAAGTAACGAAAATGATGTTGAGATATTCAAGAATAGCCAAATACACTATGAGATTGTCTACTTTGTAATTGCTCTGAATGAATCCTGCAGAGGCCGTGATATTGGTGAGGTAACACCAGTCTCGCCAGCTGTTCAACAAGTTCTGAACGCTCTCACAGAAGTGAATAATCTAGTTCTCAAATTTCCAGCTAAACCATCTAGTTCACGATTTGGCAAACCAGAGTTTGCTGAATTTTATGATGCACTGAATAACTGTTGTACCGACTGGTTAAAACCACTAACATCTAACCAGGAAGTAGCTCAGTATTTCGGGGAAAGCTTTGGAAATAAGTTAAGAGTCGACTACGGAAGTGGCCACGAGTTAAATTTTGTTTGCTGTCTATTGAGCTTACAAAAACTGGGCCTGGTAAATACTAATGACTATGCCAACTTGGTAGTTAATGTATTTAACCAGTACTTGAAAACAATGCGGAAAATACAGCAAGAATACTGGCTAGAGCCAGCAGGATCACATGGCGTATGGGGTCTTGATGACTACCATTTTTTGCCTTATTTATTCGGGAGTGGACAGATCATTGACGATCCATTTGTAAGACCAATAAATATCCATGATGAGGATATTGTAGATATGTATAAAACGAAGAACTTCTATTTCTGGAGTATTGAATTCATTAACAGGGTTAAAACAGCATCATTAAGATGGCATTCTCCAATGTTAGATGATATCAGTGGTGTGAAAAAATGGAGCAAGGTCAATGAAGGTATGATAAAAATGTACAAAGCTGAAGTATTGGGGAAGTTGCCTATTATTCAGCATTTCCTTTTTGGAGAAATACTAAAGGCCCCAGCCGGTGTCACTGATTTAGCTGACGTAGGAGAGGAAGTTCATGTTCAGTGCTGGGCGGATTGCTGTGGGATCCGTGTTCCGAGTGCCATTGCCGCTTCTTCGTCTTCGTCAAAACCACTGGGTCACAATTTAAAGAAGACATCCGCTGTACCTGTTGATTAGACTTGCTTCGATAACAATATTTCTATATACACACCTATATAAATTATTAATAAGAAAATCTCAAGTGAGCGTTATTGAACACTGGCGGCTTCCATTTCAAGAATGATGGATCAATTCTGTGAGCCTTGCGTTTCTTTCTCTCCTCATAACGTTGTATAGCAGCATCAGTAAGGCAAACGATGTATTGGCCGGCATTATATTTCAACATACTCATGGCTTGCATGGTACCCAGTATATCCTGAGTTGTGAATGATGTTACTGTGCTGAGTTCTTCAATAGTGGTTGTTCCGCCAGCCCCAACTTTCTCTACCATGTGTTCAATAAGAATATCTCGCCAAAATGATCGGTACGAGATCAACCCCAAATCACTCAATGGTTTTTCGGGGGACCCAACCTTCCCTTCTCGTTTTGATAAATTATAACTAAAATCTATCAATACCTTGCCGTATCCAAATCGTTGATATGGAGGTAAAGACAGAATGCATGCCACATTATATCCGTCAGCGCTATCTTTTTCCTTACTAAAGTAACCCACGAGATGGTGGCCATATTCATCTCGTGTGGTCATGCAATAAAATAAAAATGGATCAACATCATAATATACAGTCTTGTGATCCAGAAATAGTTTAGAAAACAGCGACAAGTTTCGGCACCAAGATCGTTGTTGTCTGCCATCTATTTCAAAGAACGAGAATTTACTATCACGGTATATTTCATTTCCTGGTGGATGTCGCATCTGATATTTCTGTCTGAATCTTTTGAATTGATACTCGGATGGAAAGTACTGTAAGCTATATTCACAGATATACACTTGATCAGCGTCAATGAACTCTTGAGGATAGGGGCTGAAGTACCAGGGTTCAATTTCATACTCCCCAAAGATGACTTTATTTAAATTTCGCACTCGGTGTACTTCGCTAGGATTCTGAGTCATTGATCCTGAACTTCGCAACTTTTCTATCTCCTTCTGAGCATCAAATTCTAATAGCTCATTTTTACTGGGATCCGCCTGAGATTCCTCACCATTCACCCCCTTATTCGCTTCTCCATTTGATTGTTCATCTGATTTCACTACTGAGGGGCGTTCAATGCCACGGACCAGCCGAAGGCGTGATTCTTCTACCCATTCATCTAATCGTTTGTTAAAGGCTTCATAATGAACATAAAACTCGAGTTTACCTTTCCTGATTCGCTCCAGTAGCAGCTCAGCTTTTAGCTCTTCGCCACCACGCTCAACAAATACTTTGCATCCAATGAGACTGTCCGACATTTTATTTACGGTCTCGATATATCAGAAATCCGGACAATAATAATTATTACGTAACCCACATGCGAATGGTGTTGTCGGTATGTCCCGTTAATAGACGGTCGCCTGAGAAGTCTAAACAGGTTGATAGAACTCCGGGACTGTCATGATCGGATATTAAATTCCCACTATTGTATTCATATAACCTAATTCCATCCTCACATCCTGTATATAAAATGCTCGTACCTTCATCGTTAGTGCCACCGACCATGGATTTCACTTCGGCACCAAATCCACCCAAGGGCAACCCCTCTGGCATCTTCCATTGTTTGAGTCCATCTCTTCCGCCGCTCACAAAACTGTATTCCTGATCAGATACCCATAATGTTCTTACTGAGTTAGAATGATGGGTCAATGTCTCCATACAACGACCACTCACTATATCCCACAATTTGATAGTTCGATCCTGAGAACATGATATGACCTGCGGCTCATCAATTTGCATAACAACTTTGTTAATAGCGGCATCATGGCCCACCAAAACATGGATTGGTAATCGAGTTCTCACGTCCCAAATACGCACTGAACTGTCTCGGGAACCACTAGCAAGTAAATAGGGAATTCCTGGATGCAATGCAATCGAGTATATTCCACTTCTATGTCCATGGTATTGGCGAATTGGTTTATTGGTTTCTAGATCCCAACAAGTTAATTGTTGATCTTCACCACCAGAGAACATATAAGGAAACTCGGAGGAGATACATAGAGATCTCACAGGTAATTTATGACCAGTGAGAGTCAATTTGAGCTTACCAGTGGCAAGAGACCATATTTTTATTGTTTGATCTGCAGAACCAGACGCAAACCAGTCGTTCTCGGGATCTACGCAAATGTCATTGACCCACCCATCATGTCCTTTGATGATCCTATGAAGCTTAAGTTTTGAAGATTGGTTCACTAGTGAGGTCATAATAATCCAATTAAGTATCTTCAGTTAGACCTTGAAGTATTATTTTATAGCATAACTATTGACATTCACTAGATACCGTGTTTTAGGGTATTCAGGAAAGAACTAAAACCACCACACAAACCTGGAAAGACTATAAACGAGGATTTAGAGAATCAGTACACCTAACGATTGAGAGCTGGTCGACGAATTAATCAATTACATTAGTTTTTATTTTATTTCAAGTTTCTTTGATATATTGTATTAAAAAGAGTTTATCGAGGCTTTCATTAATTTAGTGAAGTTTATGCCGATGAAATAGCCATCCTGAGTTACGAGTATGGATCCTAATTTTAAATCCTAAATACTGATCTTCAATATGGTAGTACCGATTATGCAACAATTTCGCAATCTTTCTGGACATATTGAATAGTTTTTAGCTAAGTTGGATTCATAACTGTATGATTACGTCGATGCAATTTAGATCATTCTGAGGTTGTCGAAGCTATCTCTATTATATTGAATACATAAAAACATTGTTATTTATAAAAGTAAATCACAATGCTGACATGGTGAAATCGTGCTCAATCGTTGGCGTTACACTCGAGATGAACTTGAGGAAGATGACTAGGTATTGATCAACACGAAGACCCTGAGGAATCTCTTCCCAATCTGCGTTACCATCTAAATCAGCCTCATCATTAGAAGGGATATCCTCTGTTTGGCTAGAACGTTCAGCCAAAACTCGAGCATCTGACTTGTCCAAAAGCAAGCGCATAATACCAGCATGACGACAAGGATGAATGCTAATCAAAGTGAGGTCAGATTGAAATGGTGCCCGTTCAATTGTTACTGTTTTATCCTTGTATTCACCCACCACATCATCAAACATGGATTTAGGAGGAAGAGGTGCACCATCGGCATCAAACCCGCTAATATATGCTTTAGGCACTCGATAAGATGTTGAGTATGTAATATAAACGTTGTAGGTTCTCTCCAGGGAAGAATTTGAAGAGTTTGAATTGCCTTCTTCCTCTATACCCAATGCATCCAAATCATCAATGTCTATAGGTGCTCCTTCAGAAGCAGTACAAGGTTTAGTTTCTTCAGAATGGGTTCTTCTTACGACCCATTCATCATCATTACCTTCATCTACAAGCTCAATGTTACCATCTTCTGATGTAGCTCGTGATCTACAGGGTACATGGTATGTAACCAGATATTGTTTATCTTCGGGAAGGAAATCTCGGCGCTTTCCTGCAGATGCACTAGACCAGGACCACGTAGGGAATTTGTTGACTAAATAATCCCCAGACTTTACGAATTCTTCAGGAGTAACCTGTCCAGTCTTTTGGAAGTTAGATTCGTGAGAAATGGGAGTAAGATACTCACGAAGACTAGAAAACGTGGAGCGCAACATTAATTAGTTTGGATATAGTTGATTAACCTAGCTGGATCTAATATATCGACTGATTTTTCCTAATTGAGTATGAATAAATATGAATAAACCAGTGCTGATGAAGTGAGGCAAATCAACATGTGTATGTATGGTGGGGTCTTCGTGATTGTGGATTAGGGTTTGGCTCAATTAGGACCATATGCAGTAGTAGGGCAGTTAGTTAGTTGCAGGCGAAACTCGAGGGGGAATATAGAACCAATTAGGCACTGAAAAAATTAATAAAAAAGCTATAAAAAAGATAGATTATTTCAAGACAGACCTATTCTTATTGATTATCACGTCGATCATCTTCATTTAAATCGTCGGAGTCAACCTCAAAGTTGTCCTCGTATTCATCTAATTCAAAGTCTTGTTCGCTCATTTCAACATATTGACCATTCTTGCCTCTTTTAGCAAAGAAACAGACACATGCTACACCAATTGATGCACATACACCTAAAATGAGCCCCGAAATAATTAAGTAAAACAAGAGCGAATGAGAAGAAATAGTATGCGGTAATTCTGAGGATGGCCCAGTAGGCAAGGGTGCATCTGAGGTTGTTTCCGAAGTAGGTGATAAGTCAGTGGATGTATATGTAGGGACTGAGGTGGACGTGGGGCTCAATTCGGGGACAGGTTGATCTTCAATGGGGTTGGGAGTGTTCGTTTCCTTGTTTCCATCATCCAAAGATGTGGTGGTTGCTGAAACCGTACTTGAGTCCATCGACTCTAATGGGTCATGAACGACCTCAGCGGATGGTTCGTACTCATCCCATACCTCACTAAATCTCCGAACTTTAGATACATCCTTGGCCTGACCGAACAGTTTGAGTTGCCAATTTCTAACTATACCATGAAATCCATCGGGACCCTGGACCTCAAGTTTCCAGACACCTGTACCAGTCTCATTCCAATGAACAACCGTCATAAACTCCCAGTTGCTGACATCCTCACTGCTAATATCTTTTGACCGTGACGCAGCTAAATCGCTAATTATACCAGCAGGACTGGTAAGTCTGAATGAAGGCATTCCTCTTCGTTCATGCTGATAAGATACTTTCACACGAATATGCTCGATATGATCCATATTGGCTTCTTCCCACTGGGAAGTGCTCATCTCTATAGTGGTGTGTGAGGTAGGAGTAATAGGAATGGCTGCATCAACTTGGGGCAAAAAATACCAAGTCTGAGGCTTTACAAGTTCCCATGACTCTGCACGTTTGACAATCTTGTCAGCATCTAGTAAACCGTAGCCGAACGCATTGTGGTAATGGTGGCCATCAGCAGTTGTTTGCCATTCTCTGACAATAGGCTGAGCTACTGATTGATACGAAGGTTCTAGTATATCAAATTTTTGGGCAGTATCTCGAACTAGGTACTGTAGGTCACGCCAGGTAAGTTCTGGTCTTTGTTCCAAAACCAATGCAAAAACTGCCGCCGCTATGGGTGCTGCCGCCGATGTTCCCACATGTCCATCTGTGCACTTAGCTTTGTCTGGATGGATGGGATCAAGTCTGTCTGACGTACTGATTTTATCATAAGAGTTACTGGAGTATGTGCAAACCAAGTTGGCTGAGCAGCTTTCCGAATAATAAGGATGACTGGAGTACCTGTCAACAGCGCTAACGGAAATCGAATAAATTGAGTTTGTATAGCCATCAAAGTTGCAGTTATCGCCATTAAGATATCCATTACCTGAAGCAACGACATAAATAGACCCTTTACCATCTCTTCCACTCTCAATTCCCGCTAACTCGGCACGCTTGACAATAGTTGGTGGTCCCTCGATAGTTAAGCCATCATCAGGGGGTCCCCACGAGCAAGAGTAAATATCATTGATATTTTGACGGTGAATCAAAGCTCGTGCTTCATCATCGTTGCTCAATGGGTTCTGTTCTGTTGGACTCAAAATCCTGATCCCTGCTACTTTTGCTCCAGGAGCTATTCCTATACCACACACTCCATTAGAGTCAGCAGCAATTTCACCAGCACATCTTGTACCATGATTATCAATATCTAGAACTGGTTTGGGATGTTGTTGGTGAAGGTTATAGTCCCAAGAACCTTCAAGACTGAAGCTATGCGTAAAATCAGGATGGTCATAGTCAAGTCCATCATCTACAATCGCAACTGTAACACCTTTACCAGTAATATTTCTTCGCCAGACTGGTATGACGTTCATATCGTGCGTGGGTTCTCGACTATTGTACAGATACCACTGTCTATTGAACAGAGGGTCATGAATGTTGAACTCTTCCTCTACAGAAATTTCAGGGAGAGCAGCCCTTTTCCGTAGTTTGGAAGGTTCTGATTTATATACCTGACGAGCACCAAAAGTGAAAGCTGCATCACTTCTTTTATGGTGATTTTTGGGGTGGCTCAGTAGCCAATGTGATTCAATGGGGTATGGTTCCTCAACTATCCATCCATAACTTTCCGCCATTAAAAAAGGATCTTCTAAGTGAACCACAAAGTATTCCCGTACTTTTGGATATTTTTTAATTGGATTCGGTTGAGATTCCATGGCTGACTCCCACAGGGAATGGGCTACAGCTATAGGAAGTAACCATAACATGAAATTCCAAAATATCAACATGCTGTAAATGCTGGAACGTAGTTTCTTGTGAGAAACCCCTAAAATTATCGGTTAATCTTTTTAAAACTTAACAAAAGATGCCAGGGAACTCTACTACGCTTGATGATTTAGTTACCCTAATACAGACCTAGAGCGGTAGTGTGATCCATGATAATTAGTCCACATAGATAAATTAATAAACAAGATCAACCTTATTTTAGCTTCAACCTGAGGGGAAAATCTATAAAATGAGGCATCCTGATTTAAATCAGTTTCTCAATAAGAAACTTGGATTGAATCTTAAGAACTCGAGATTGATTACCGGTACTCTTAAGGGCTATGATGTGTTCTTAAATTGTGTCCTGGAAGATGCTGTGGATCAGTCAAACATTAAGGCTCCCGTAAAATTAGGCACGGCAATAATAAGAGGAGTTTCAATAATGAGTGTCGTGGAGAATGTGTAAAAGTATTTATTTATTTTTTTAAGCCATAATATTATGAATATATATATAATGATGCAATTAATTGAACTAATAATAAACGAAGAAAACTACTTTAGTCGTTAAATGAGACGCCATCGAACTCATGCATATTTGTCATAAGCATTCCTGCAACTGCAGCTGATGAGAAAGTACAGAAACATCCAACAAACAGAGACAAGAGAAGTAATTTAGCGATAGTTCCCTTTCGGGTAGGGCCCATGCTACTAAGGACACCCAATTGAATACCACAAGAACCAAAGTTTGAAAATCCACATAAAGCATATGTTGCCAAGATTTTCGATCGAAGACTGAGGTTGGCATACTCATCGGTATGAAAAAGAGCATTATATGCCACAAATTCATTCTGAATCAGTTTAATACCCAATAACTTGGCGACTTTGTAAATATCACCATCTCTCGATACACCAAGCAGAAAAGAGACCGGGTAGAAGATGTAACCCATAATTTGCTCCAAGGTGAGATGAGGAATTCCCCAGAACTTACCGAACCAGGTCAATAAAGCATCGATCAGCGCAACCAATGAAATAATACACAGGATATTAGCGCCCATCGACAAAGCAATTTGAAGGCCCATCATTGCACCATTAGAAAAAGCATGTATTACATTATGAGCTTCCTCGCTTGCGGAATCTTCGGGCATTACTGCACAATTACTCGTCAATGCTTCTTCAGTTTCTGGAATGACTAATTTCGCGGCCGCAATAGATGCAGGAATAGACATTACACAGCTGGTAACCAATGCGGCAGGGTTCACACCCATTTGCACATACGACGCTAGTACTGATCCCGCAACAGTGGCAAATCCACTGGTAAGAACCTGGAATAGCTCAGCTTCGGTGAGGTGAGGTAAGAATGGCTTGATAAGAACGCTGGATTCACCTTGACCAACGAATGGTGTAGCAGCAACAACTACTGCTTCAGCACCACTAATCTGCATGAGCCAGTAGAATCCTTGACTGAACTTACCAACAAACCACTGAAGAATTCCGAAGTAATACCATATGTGAATGAAGGCAATAAAAAATACGATGGAGCACAATGTGGTTACTACGAACCAGCCCTCCTGGACAAAGCTGTCTGATGTCAAAAACGCTGCACCTTGACCACTGAAAGAAAGCAACTTTCTTGCCAAGAATGAGATCCAGTTAAAGAAATCGAAGCCCGCTTTAGTTCTCAATACAAACAACGCAATCACAAATTGGAGGAACATACCCCACACAACTGTGTGCCATCTTATTTTTGATTTATGGCGTGAAATCAAGAAAAAACCAAAGTAGAAAACAACGTAACCAAAGAATGATACCGCTCTATCTCTACGTAGAGATTCCCCAGTTTCTGGGGTAGCGAAGGTGGCTACTAAAACTGTAATGGCCAGACACAGCCCCTCAATGGGAATCCAGAATTTTTCAGGGATCAGATCTCTGAGTTTGATAAATGTACGGTCCCAAATCCATTTTGCCCAGTTTAATATGGGCCGACTAGGTATATAAAATGTAATAAATCGGATCATAAGGAATAGCCACAGGAAGGTAGGAATCAGCCATCTGTGGCGGGTTTTTTTCTGAGCGATGATCGATATCCACCAAGAAGTAAAAAATAAACCGAGGAAAAGAACAATGACCCATCGATACTTCTTGATGAAGTGCTTGAATTTAGATCTTGGTAGGATTTGTGATGTATTCTGAGACTCGATACCACCAGACTCAGCATCTTGAAACTCAACACTCTGTTGTCGCTCAGCTGTGAAGAGCTTTTCGTCTGTTTTATGCGCTTCACTAGGAAGATGAGAATCAGAAGAGGTACGGTGATGGTTATTGGGATAGTCTGCCTTGTCACCCTGGCGACCGGGAAGATCTGAAGTTGCATACTTCATGTGGTGGTCTCCATGTGAGAATCCATCATGAACACGATCAGGATGCTCATGTTGGTTCGCAGGGTCCAGAGCTGGGTCACTGGTTTTAGGAATTGAATCTTCTGCAATATCAATTTTTCGAAACGCTTCTTCAACTTTATGAAGTCCAGTCACAAAAGGTGACTGCTTGGGGGATAAGTTAGATCCCATCAATAATTTTTGCTCAGAAGATACCCGATCTTAGGAAAGAAGAGGTATGTATTTTTTTTTCCTCTTTCCTAATATATATATGGAGGCAGCCTGCAGAAGAGCTTGAAAAAAATCACCGGTAAGGGTACAAAAGTCTGCATGTAAATCAGGTGCATTCTAAGTTGTCATTATCGCGCGGTTTGGAAAGGCGTAAAATCTATGGAGAGTAGACAAAAATTGAGCAAAGAGTCCATACAATCGAGGGGGATACGTTAAAATATTAAAACAAAATAATATACTCCGACGAGGGAAATTTTCCTTGCTGTTCGAATCTCCCAATACTTTCTTATCACTGAACCATGTTTGACGTGGCTCAGGGCAGGGTCTAAGATAACGAACTGGGGCCATAAATCTGTAGCTGATAAAAAGAGCATTCTTAGCTTTTGGAGCTCAAAACAATTCGTGAGCTGTATAACACAATACTTCCAGTGTGAAAAGGGAAAATACTACTACCGATAGATTCCATAACTTAGTGATAAGATCAATTAATGCACTATATAATGTACCTTAGGAACAAGTCGATACTGTGCAGATAAGTTTAGGGTTACGTCTTAAAAATGAGGGCTTTTAGCAGAAAGATAAGCAGATGGCTTGTTAAAATTTGTCAGCTTTAAATTTAGATTGAGGTGCTTTAAGTACTTGTGGCTGTATATTTTCTAAGTTATAGACTTGGTAGTATTTCAGCCTTATAATAAACAATATTGTATGCATTAGGTATTTATATACTATCATTCTAACCAGTTCACTGCAATGATATCTCTCTTCGGTTGATTAGTTTAACCCGTTGTCAATGTCTGCTGACACAAGTTTAAATATATCATAGTAGTCGTTGAAATGTGAATTTGTGAATTTATCCACTTGAAAATAAATTTCAGATGCCACAGCCGGCCCTTGCCCATTTGCTATTTCTAAACATTGCCATCATTGCCAGTAAAAACCAATAATAAATAAATGAAGCAGAGGTTTAGCTATTTAGATTTACGGTTGATCACCAATGAGGTATCCCATGAATTAAAAGATTGCTATCTTCAAAATATTTATTCGTTAGAGAGTAGCAATCGACACTTTATGTTCAAGTTTGATGCTCCATCCAATGAGACAGGCAAAAGGTTTCTCATTGTTGACCCCGGAATGAGGTACCATTTAACAAAATTTCAACATGAAACAACTTCTCAGCCTTCTTATTTTGTTCAAAAGTTGCGCAAGTACTTGAAAAACCACCGTGCTACGGACTTTTGGGTGGCACCGGCTAACCGTTTAATGACAATTACATTCAATGGTGGTAAGTACGTGCTAGTTTTCGAGTTCTTTGCGGGCGGGAACATTATTCTGCTCAATCAGAAAAACTTTATTATCACACTTCATCGAGTAGTTCGAGATGTTGGGCCCTCTCATCAAAATTTTCAAATCGGTGAACTATATCCCTTGGATCGAGCAGACTTTGAACATGAATCAGATTTGCAAACGATGCCATCTTTACACGAGCTTAGAACTTATGTGAATACCGATAAACTGGGAATGGCACTTTATAAAAGGATCTCTGACCCTTCTTCATCCTTAATTGAGTACTGTTTGCGTGATAAAGGGCTGGATCCTAAAAGAAAATTAGATCTAGATGATGAGAGCGCGGAAGAGAATCTTAAATTGGTATATTCAGCCGTTCAGAGATCTTTAGAGATTGCCCACAAACTAATTACATCCCAGGAACCGGTTAAAGGCTATACTCTGCTAGACCAAGAAAACAATTCCGTGGAATTTGAACCTTTCAAGGAATATTTTGAGCTTATTCATCCTGAAAATAAAATGGAAGAATACCCTACTTATAATGCTACTGTAGATAATTACTATGGTGCCTTATTGTCCGATAAACGGGTGAACAAAGAAGAGCAGCTTTATGCTTTGGCACAGACACGCTTGGAAGCAGCCAGAAATGAGAGAGAAAATCGTATAAATAGCTTGGAAGAAGTGCAAGCTACAAATGCTGAATTAGGTAACCTCATTCAGGAGAATGCTGAAATCGTAGATGCTGCAATTCAGGCCATCAATGTTCTATTGGATCAAGGAGTTGATTGGGGTGATGCAGAGAATCTCATCAATTTAGAGAAGGAAAAGCAAAACCCGGTAGCAGAAATAATTGATTCTCTGCAACTTAAGAAACAATCCATGACATTACTGCTAAACGAGAAAAAGGTATCCATTAATGTTGGAAAGTCAGCCTTCGCCAATGCTCGGGACTATTTCGAAATTCGTAAATCTGCTGGCGAAAAAATCGAAAAGACTGATAAGCATGCAACGAAGGCCTTAAAATCCGCTGAGTTGAAAATCAAAAAGGACCTGGAAGTCAACTTGGCAAAGCACAGGCAGGCCGGTGCCCAATCACAGCTGCACTCTCTGCGGTCGACTAACTGGTTTGAAAAATTCTGGTGGTTTCTCACCTCAACACAGCACTTGGTCATTGCTGCCAGAGAACCAATGCAACAGGAGCTACTATTAAGACGGTATTTCCAGGATGGAGACGTTGCATTGACCAGCGATGCACCTGATGCAACTCTTTTGATCATAAAAAACCCAGATCAAGTAATTTTAACACCTCAAACGCTTTTGCAAGCATCAGCTTTTGCAGTAGCTACTAGCAGTAAAATCTGGGAGGCGAAATCTAGAGCACCTTCTTGGTATTTGACCAGGAAACAAGTTCCCAAACTGAATCAGACAGGAATGCCGATAACAATAAATGATTTCCTCCAAATAACTCCACGTACGTTAGTTCCACCAACGCAGATCGATATGGGGTTGGCCATAATGTGGCAGTGCGAGCGACCAGAGACTTCAAAGGAACATCCTGTTAAGTCAGTAAGCTCAGAAGTGGATAGTGATGAGGAATTTCCTGATACAAATGATGATTCGGATGACGAGTTCCCGGATACTGCACCAGATTTCGAAGAAATCGAGAGTGCAAGTGAAAGTGAAAGTAAATCTGATCTCTACCTAGATTCTAACGACATTGGCGACTCGAGTAATAATTCTTCTCGTATTGAAACCAAGACGGTTAACGAGGATATTAGTGATGACAGTGAGAGTGACAGCGACCATGATAATTCCAGAGTGGTATCTGTGTCTCCCGCAGTGTCTCCGAGTAGCACACCACCTCCTGTGACTATGAATGCTGAAATTTCAAATGGGGTTTCATTAGTCCCTAAACGAGTTAGAGGTGGAAAGAAAAAATTGAAGAAATATCTTCAGCAAGATTCTGGAGATCGCCAAGCTGCTATGGAAAGGCTCGGTACCCTTAAAGGGTTAGACCGAAAAGCTCAAGAACAAAGTGAGCTTGAGGCAGCTCGTCGTGAGGCCTCCCAGAAACAGCAGGAGCGCAAAAACCGAAGACATCGGGCTGACTTGAAATATATCGAGCAGAATGATATGGAAAGCGCTCCATTGAATCAACCTTTTCCTCATCATTTACTCTATGAGTATAAGGATGATGAGCCAATTGTTGCTGCAGTTCCAATGTTTGCCCCTTGGACAGCCGTACAGAAGGCTAAATATAAAGTGAAACTTGTATTTGGTCCACTTAAGAAGGGAAAGGCTGGTAATGAGGCTATGCGTATCATTCTTAACACATCATCAGCAACTGCATCAGAGCGAGAAGAACAGTTGGTGGGAGCTATTAGACCAGTTGATGTTCAGCAAACAATTGCTGTGTCACGTCTACAGATTGCATCATCTACATCAAGTAAAAAGGCGGGAAAATCTGACTCAAATGGGAAAGTACAGCCAGCTCGAAAGAAGGTCCCTGCCAAGTCATCGGGTAAAAAAAAGAAATGAAAGCAACAGTATTTCAATTGTTATTATGAATTTAAAAATCTTCGTTTATATGATTCTAAACTAGTTGTAATGTATATCAAAATCTTTGTTCAGCAAGTATTAGCACCGTAACCATTAGGAAGACCGTAGTCAGGCACTAATGACTGGTGAACCGGCTGAAGAACAGAATTCTGCGGACCCTGGACAGGAACAACGGTAGTGTACCATTGGCCCTGAGGTTGCTGAGGCTGTTGAGGAGGGGGAGCCTGCTGGTAATAAACTGGAGGAGGAGGGGGAGCCTGCTGGTAGTACGGTCCAGGAGGTGGATAATATCCATATCCGTAGCCATACGAAGGTCCCTCGTCTTCACCACAGCCCTCAGCCAAATGACTGAGGAACGTGAATGGGCACATAACAGCACGAGTTACTTGTCCAGCAGCATTAACTAAAGCACTACCGAATGAGTTAGCGCAGTCATCATCAGGACCAGGTGCATACATTGGGTAGTACATTGGCTGCATAGGTACCTGTTGAGGGGCAGGATAGTAGGAAGGAGGGGGATAAGCAGGAGCATAAGCCTGTGGGGGAGAGAATTGAATAGGCTGGGCACAGGGCGGAGCAGCAGCTACCTGAATAGGCTGTTGGCAAGGTTGAACAGCAGCTACCTGCATGGGTTGTTGGCAAGGTTGAACTGCAGCTACCTGCATGGGTTGTTGACAAGGTTGAACTGCAGCGACCTGCATAGGTTGACCACAAGGCTGAACAGCAGCGACCTGCATAGGTTGACCACAAGACTGAACTGCAGCTACCTGAACAGGCTGTTGTTGACCACAAGGCTGAACAGGCTGTTGTTGACCACAAGGCTGAACAGCAGCGACTTGCACAGGCTGACCTCCACATGGGGAAGATGCCTGAACGTAGAGCTCTCTCTTGTCGAGGAGATCAGCCTTTTCAAGACTGTCAGCAGCGACGATGGTGGCTACCAGTGATGCGAGGCAGAAGAATGATTTCATGTGCTTAACTTAACTCAGTTTAAATCAAAATCTGTTTTCCGAATTCAATACTCTAAAGCGATGTATGGAATTTCCAGCTGCTTTTATAGTCGGTACATGACACTGCATGAACACGCATGTGCCTTGCATAGGGCAGCGGTTGGTTTTTTCGCTTACCTTTTCTGTCCGAGAATAGCCGTGGTACCCATTTTTACCTGCATAAATCTATAAATCCGAGTCGATTTCCCCTCTTTTCGATAAATTTAGAGTTAGGTACGTTATCGAAATCGCACTGACACTCCAAACTTAATCTCACCACGTAAGATCTCGTATGCAGGATTCTAAATTGAATCTGCCATTCCATTTCCGTGGAACTAAAAAATGTTGGCACACAATAAAGAAATAAACCTAGAGGTAAAAATCAATTATAAATTAAAAAATATGAGAATGTTCAATACTATTTAGCTAATTTTGCCAGTCTTTCGTTATCCAGAGTATATATGTCAGACACATGATCTGAGAAGTAAGAAGCTCAAAGTAAGTGAGACCGAACCCTCTAAACCTAGATAATCGCCCTAATTGAACACGAACGCGTTGCCCTACTACTGTTGCAATCAACTCGGGAACATCTGTGTTATAGGAATGCGGAAGAAACTAGAGCCCGCTAAAGTACCTTTGGCTCGTGTGAAATGTATTATGAAAGAGGACCCTGAGGTCATCGCCGTTTCAAATTCAGCTGTTCAGCATATGGCTTCAGCTGCTCAACTTTTTGTGTCTTGTTTCACTGAAAATGCCAGACTGATTGCCCAATCTGAGGGTAGACATCGTCTTTCTTATCGTGATTTTGCTAATGCCGTTTCCGACAGTGAAGCCCTTGCTTTTCTTGGACCTTTAATTCCCAAAACAATGCCCTTCAGTGAAGTACAGCGACAGCGAGTAGCCATGGAATTAAGTGATGAACCGGGTATTCCTATGCCTAGAAAAGAAGAGCAACTTGAAGCGGAGGTGGAAGATGAAAGTGATTAGAAGATATGAAAAAGGAAAAGCAAATTTATTTATTTATTTATTAAAAATTTAGTGTACGGAATTTCTTATATAGTGCTACCTCACCACATTAAGAAACATATATTTTCTACGGTCTTTCCATATTTCCACAGCAGCTGTTTTTCCCAATAGCGTGCCTTATAATGTCGCTGTTCGCTGACCAATCGTAATGGAGCCAACCACGGCTTAGGTATTCGGCTTACTCACCCACCTCTTGAAAATTGAGAAATACACCTCTTAGCATCCACTCTTGAAAAAAGAAGATCCCCGTCTAGAGTTCTCAGTTGTTGTTACATTTTTAAGATGTTGAGAACAATCCAATCTATTGAGCGAAACTTTTCTCGCGTTCCATCGGTCATGGGAACTCGCATGTACAGTAAACAGTATACCCAGCCCGTAGGTGGTGCTTCTAATTTCGAGGTTCCCGACTTCCGTGAGAATTTGAAGCCCAACCGCAACTCTGATGGCAACCGTAACCTCAGTTATTTCATGATCGGATCTCTGGGCCTTGTAGGTGCTGTTTCTGCTCGAAATACCGTACAGGATTTCCTGACTACAATGAGTGCTTCAAAGGATGTCTTGGCGCTTGCTAAGATTGAGGTTGAGCTTGCCAATATTCCTGTAGGAAAGAATGTTGTAGTGAAATGGCGTGGTAAGCCTGTGTTCATCCGTCATCGCTCACAACATGAGATTGATGAGGCAAACAAGGTTGATGTGTCTTCCTTGCGTGACCCCGAAACTGATGACCAACGTACTCAGACTCCGGAATGGCTTGTAATGATTGGAATTTGCACACACTTGGGTTGTGTCCCTATTGGTGAGAGTGGTGACTTTGGTGGATGGTTCTGCCCCTGCCATGGTTCCCATTACGATATCTCTGGTCGTATCCGTAAGGGACCCGCTCCTTTGAACCTTGAGATTCCAGAATACACTCTTGACGGTGATAACTTGACTGTTGGTTAAAGAGCAAACAACAACTAAAGAGAAGAAAAGAAAAAAAGTTTGAAAAGAAAAAACTTGGGAGAAACTTTAAATAATCGAGAACCACCAACTCGGAGGCAGTTTGTCCGCTAGAACTTTCTAAAATGACATATTATTAAACTAAATATATTACAATGCAATTATCAACCTCGAGACCTATTGTATAAGAGACATGCTTGAAGCTTGCACTCTCTTCCACACGTGATTGTTCATAGATACAGGATTTTTCCGTAACGCTTTCTTTAGTTCGTAAACCATTTAGAGCAGGAATTTCAATTATCCTGCATGGGATACCAATCATGGATTGAAGTGTTGTGTAATGACCGTGTGGGTCGGAAAATTCGGGTAAAGTGTCTTCCCGAAGATACAATTGGCGACTTTAAGAAGGTTCTTGGTGCCCAAATTAATTGTTCAGCGGATTCGATTATTCTTAAAAGAAGTTATATGACTTATAAGGACCACATAACTTTGGCTGATTACGAAATACTTAATAATTCCATGATTGAGTTGTATTATGTCTAAAAATAGTTACTTAGGATATATCGTCCGAGTTAAGTAAATGCAAGGCGGCCATCGTCAAGAATTTCTTCTCGTTGAGATATGTTATACGTAAGGGTGATTCTTCAGTCAACCAATAGTCTACTGGTAGCTCTGGTACTTGTAACAAGTTACGAATCGCGGTGCTCCAAACTTCAAGGTCAAATTTAGAGTCATCAGCACTCAATGCAATCTTTAAGACCTTTTGCCACACTTTAGTGGTAGGAAGATGTACTACTACTGATCTCAATTGTTCAAATTGGTCTAGTTCTCTCTTTTTATGTTCGGCCTCATCCGGGCCAAAGTACGACTCTAAATTTTTGACAAACTGTGGTCGTTTCGAGATGAGGACTTTCACCAATGACGTCAAATTTGATACCAACATGGACATTGTTGGCAAGGCAATCAGAGCCCAATGCAAGAAAATGGAACGACCACCGTTGCTCTGAGGAACAAAATCACCGTAGCCCACGGCTGAGAGGGAGATACCACACATGTAAAACGCATCGAAATATCGCCAGTTTTCGGTGTATTTAAAGATAAGTGCTCCCATAAGCCAAAATACGACGAGCCAAGCCAATATGAGTAAGGTATGTCGAAACAACAAGCGATATACACAGTTGCTAACAATTTTTCGCATTATATCAAAGCTTTTCTGTTCTGTCAAAGCTCTCAGTTCATCAGGATTACTTCTTATCCTCTTGAGTTTTTCAGTTCGCTCATTCTTCACAGCTGTCATGACCGCCTTTGATCGAGCGGTTCCCAGGCTAGCATTGAAGACACTAATTGACACTAAACCGACGAGTACAATTCCACCATAAATAAACGGTATATCTAGGGCCTTGCTTAAATTAGTCTTCGGGACTAGATCGCCATAACCCAAAGTCAATGTACTAACCACTCCGAAGTACACGGCTTCAGCATAAGCCACATCAAGCATTGTTCTGGCTTGGAAAGATGCCGCCCCAACAGCCAGCCAAGTGAAATATATGAAGCAAAGTATCATAATTTGCCTCTGACGGCGTGATACGGCATTGTTCCACTTTCGACCAATAAAGTACCAAGAATGACCAACTATGCAGCTTGCAGCTATGAAATATAATCCACTACCAATAACACCCTGCCAGTATCCCTGGGTACGATGAACATCTGCACCGTCTCCCTTGAAATACTTGTATTCACAGGCAGCTATTAATGCCATATAAACACAGACCGCAAAGAGGTAACATACGGAAGTCGCGGCCAGTACGATAAATCGTGATACCCTCAATTGCATATGGAGAAATAGAAAAATGTTACCAATACATCCCGCCGCCAGAGCTAAAGCATTTAAGAAGAGAACCCACCATTCATCTGCCAAAGTTCTACCATCAGCTCGGCTTCTCCATCGGTCACTGATGCTAATAATTGATGCAAGGTTACCTAGCAAACCAATGGGACTAGCTGCTTGAAAAATTACTTCAAAGAATATACTTGTAAAATTAGTATCATAAATAGATTCTTCTAAAGGGCTACTGAGCGAGGCCAATAATGAGACGAGCGCCTTTCTCTGAGTCAATACATCTTTATGATCATCGTGGTCGGTGGTAATACTTTTAATTTCGTTCTCTGAAATTGATCTACTAAGCCTGCTCATCTAAATGGCATGCTTAATCGCGTCCCGACAGAAATCTTTTTTTACTGAACCGGGTCTGCAACCGCTAGTTAGGGTTTGCCATGCTGTGCGTGTGCCTAAGGTACCGATGACGATCATGCATATGCAATGAATATATTGATATGAAAAAATATAAATTTTTTTATTATTATTTTCATTTCATTTATTTTTACCTAAATTCCGATCAATATATATACATGTATACAACTATTCTCAACCACGTTCTTTCCATCCATCCTGTCGTTCCATTTCTGGAGAATCCTCAGTGCCTAATTCAATAAATTCATTGACCTTTTTAATATGTAATTTGGGATCAGTAGCACCGGTGAAACCTCGGTAATGATTGCGAATATTGGGAGTTGTGGGATCCACCAAGGGTCTTAAGTCTGTGGTATCTAGATTTGCCGGTACAATAAACGTTCTAACTTTTTCCCAGTTTACTTGATAGCTACCTTTCTTAGTCCATCTACCAATACCTGTAGATCCCGTTCCTTTGTAAAATTCTTTGTTACCTTGTTTGGTACTCAGCGACCAGCGCTTATTTCCGGTTTTCGTGAGACCATAGAAGGGCTCTCTTGTTCTGAACTTATTCCAGGGACGTAATAAAAGTTGTACCGATGATGGTTTCATTACGGGGTGGATGTGCGTTTATTTGTTTGTGTGTTTTGTCGTCAAATGGAAAAAAATCCTGATCCACCAACCCCTGCCCCTTAGAACTCGCTTAAGGCGCATAAGTTTGAAATATTTAATTACCTGGACCGGGGAATATGATTCTATTCATAGATTGTTATGATTCATTCTCGTATAATTTGACAAGATTGATTGAATCAGCCTGCTCTGAAACTGTAGTGGTCTGTCACAATGACCAATTAAGTATTGATCAGCTCCGGGCCTATTTACCTTGTGTTCAGGCAGTGATCCTAGGACCGGGACCTGGTGATCCACATAATCCTAAAGACAGTGGAATTGTTAGTGATATTTGGGAGCTTGTCCGCGAAACTCCAGTGCCTGTGTTTGGCGTATGTTTTGGTTATCAAAGTATGGTGATGCACTTCGGTGGGAATGTAAGTAGAATGCATCCTCCCCAACACGGACAGGTAGCTAAAATCAGCCATGATGGTTCATCTCGACTACTAAAAGGAATACCTGATAATTTTGAAGCCGTAAGGTACCATTCACTTCATGCAAGCATCGATAATAATGGACCACTACTTATGATCGCTCAAACTGCAGATGCTCAAATGGCGGCTGAGCACAAAATAATGCCAATATTCGGTGTTCAGTTTCATCCTGAGAGTGTTTTATCTCAATTCGGAGACCGAATAATCAAAAACTTTTGGGCTGTAGCTTGTGAATTCAACCAGACATCCCGTTCCATTAAGCCAGGATCCATTCCTTCTCGTCTAACTGTTACCCATGACCCTCTTTTGGCTTCTGATAGAAGAAATGCAGAGCCTGATTTAGTAATTAAGCAGCTTGGTGAGAGCGATTGGCTTAGTGTCGCTCATTTTTTGGAAGATAGTGTTATCCTTAAATCTGCGTCTCATCCCGGTAAATGGACAATTTTTGGGGTACTTGAATCAAATATTACTCGCCACATAAGATCTAAGAATGGCGTTGTATATGACGGCAAGCTAAATAGCCCCGACAGTCAAAATAAAGAATGTGACTTTTGGAAGTATGCTGCTGATTTGATGGCGGAATCTATGGTTTCTGAGGAATTTGCTGCTAGAATCAATGCCAAATATAACTTGCCCTTTTTGGGTGGTTTGATGGGCTACGTCACTTATGAGGGGGGTTGTAAGCAGAGCCTGAATCTAGATCTGGACTCTGGAATGAACAGTGATATATCGATGGTATTCATAACTAAGGTGGTTGCTATCGAAGAATCAACCGGTATAGTATACGCAGCCGGTAATGAGGAATGGGTCGAAAGCTTATCCCTATCCAGCTGTTCCGACAAAAGTGCTCCCACGACTAGCATGAAAGTTCAAGTTGAAGGGACCTCTCGAGATCTTTATGATTCCAATATTATAGCTTGTTTTGAAAAGTTAATGTCGGGTGATTCGTATGAGCTTTGCCTGACCACTCAAACTCATGTAGAGTTTCCTCCGAAAATATCAGCGTGGGATATCTTTTTACGACTTGTTTCCCGGAACCCTGCACCATACAGCAGTTTCATGACATTTGATGATTATTTAATTGCGTCTTCTCCGGAGAGATTTATGGCCTGGGATCGCAATTCGTGTGAATTTAGACCTATCAAGGGCACGGTAAGAAAGGGCCCGGGAATGACCTTAGAGAGAGCAACGGAGATATTGAAAACCAATAAAGAACAAGCCGAGAACTTGATGATTGTTGATTTGATTAGACATGATCTGGGACATCTCCTTACGAATGTTACAACCAAACAGCTTATGGTAGTAGAGGAATATCATAGCGTATATCAATTGGTGACTAGTGTGGAGGGCGATTTTGGAGGTGTACAAACCGGAATTGATGTTCTTTCTCAAAGTTTGCCTCCCGGATCAATGACGGGTGCACCCAAGCAGAGATCTGTGGATATTCTGCAAACATTGGAACAACATCCTCGTGGCCTCTATAGTGGTGTTCAAGGGTACTGGAGTATTCATGACAGAGGTGACTGGAGTGTAATTATTAGATCTTTGTTTAAATCCAGAAACCAGCCCTCCAATCGATACCAACTGGGAGCAGGTGGGGCCATTACGGTATTGAGTACCGCTGATGGTGAATATGATGAAATGAATGTTAAGTTAGAATCGGTTTTGAATGCATTCGAGACTTGAACGATTATTTTATCAACTGTACATAAACAAATAAATACATATGAATATATATATATTATATACATATCTTCCCATAGTATGGACCTGCATACTATAGAAAGTAATCAACAATGACGTTTTGCGTGGACGCTTTAATATGTTTTTCATTTTCTGGACTGGCATCAAATACATTGAAATTTCTATTTCCGAACTCATCAATTTCTAAGACAGAAGCTAAATTACCACATCGATAGCAATAATTAGGCGCACTCCATACCGTGCTTAACATACCTTCAAAGAGCTCATCATATCCCTTCTGACACAACTGATGTGCTCTTAAAATATGCGTGAATTTATTACGATCCAGAAAACTCTTGACGATTTCACTTCCAAAGGTGTAACCGGCACCTCTCGTACTTATACTGAACTGTGGACGTGATTCATCAGGATCACTCCAAACCAGATCTGCCATGGGTCCATCATGCGGTATTTCTCGAAATCTATCGATTATTTTAATTTGATCGACGGTTTGCAACGATGGAGATAGACCACCATGCACACAGAATATGGAATTATCAATTACTACACATAACGTTAAAAAGTCAAACATATCCGTAAAATGCTTCCACACTGTAGCAGAACCGTACTTTCTGACACACTCAGTATAAAAGCCATAGGACTGAGTGATAGCCCGTGATTCATGATTTCCTCTAATCAACCAAATTCGCTGTGGGTATCTCAATTTCAAACATACCAGCAGCGTAATTGTTTCCACACTAAACAACCCACGATCTACGTAATCGCCTAAAAACAGGTAATTCGTGTCCGGGCAAAACCCGCCGGTCTTGAATATTTCTATAAGGTCGTAGAATTGACCATGAATGTCTCCAACTACAGTAACTGGCGATGAAATATGCACAACATTAGATTCTTTTACCAGTAGCTCCTTTAAATGATGACAGAGAGCTTTTATTACTGGTTCAGGGAGCAATTCCTTGCGCTCCAGAATTCTTTCAATGCATTCATCCAGATTGGAATTTGATGTGAGCATTATTCATGACGATATCTCTACGGATAGATTTTATGGTATTATGTCTACAAAAATACTAAAGAACTCCAACCTTAACAGTTCTCAGCCATTAAATGGATTCTACGTGTGTGGATGTGGAAACCACATGACCCATCGTACATTCTCCTGCTCATTCACCTCCTCCACCGACCACCCTACCCAAGATAAGATCTAATAGATTTACATCAATCAATTGAATATTCTCTAAAAAGACCCCAGAAGTCGCTCAGAATTAGGTATTGTCTTCAATTATTATAATCTAGAAATGTCAAGGAGATCATCGCAGGTACCGAGTCCATCCAATAGCCAGATACATCGTGGCAGTAGTGACGACGTTCTCTCTGAAATTAGCTCAACAGGCAGTGATATTACTAGTAGTGGTGCTATATCACCCGTTAATGCATCTTCAAGTGCGTCAAGTTTGAAATTGGACTCTCAATCGTCCGCTTCATTAGGTGGTCAAGCCCAGTATATGGTACAGGAACAAACATATCTTCATAGATTACGGTCAACTATGATTGATGACTATTATGGACGTGAACTTCACCCGGTAGACTACTTGAGTGCTGCAAGCGAAATTAGAGACGATAGTGGAGATGATGATTTTGATAACCTTGAAGATGTCAGTCCCTCAACGTTAAGGTCCAATTATTTACCGCTTAATTTGAATCCAAAAAACAATGAGGATGCTGAGAAAATAAAAGAAAGGGTTGAGTGGCAAAATAAGCTCCGGCTTGTGCTTACTGGTGAAATCTTCACTTCGGAAAAAACCAGGATAAGAGGTACTAAGGATAGACTGATCATGGATGAGCAAACATGGCTCTCACTGAAGGCTAAAGTGACCTGTCGTTCTTATACTGAGCAGAAACGTGTGATTGCTACCGGTAGATCTATGACCCATGAAATAATTGATCGTGTTATGTCGTTCCAGCTGTCAGGATCCTTCGAGTCGATATCCGAACCTTTTGAAGAGGTAGGTAGATTGTTAGAGCTTCTAGAAAGATGCGAATCCTTATGGCCAAATCTAAAAGCCATGCAGGAGTACTTCCCAGTTTATGGTTCTAAGGATTTTCAACGTCGCTTAGATGCCATGACTGCTTGGTTCACAGTCACCCAGTCCATTCTTCAAGAGTTAGACTTGCTACAGACATGGACCGGGAATTCAGATGCTGATCCGACAAAACCTAGGGATTCCTCGCCGACCCCTTCTATAAATAGGCTCTCTTCACATGGTAGTCGACGAACTTCTGAGGAAAATAATGATTTCAAGGATGATGATTTGACACTAAAGCCTGATTTACAATCTTCACATAGATCGTTCTATCGGAGAACTTCCGTAGTAGATTTCGGATTGAATCAAACTAACGAATTCATTGACCCGCCGGTTATTAATGATAACAATCTATCACTAGTGAAATTAGTCATTAAGCAAGAGGGTGCATTAACTTCGATTTTCCGCAATCACATTCAAAGGTGCATCTTTCCTCTCATAGAGCGCGCGAGACAGTGTACCATTGATTACTCGTATATGTTTGTCACTATGGGATTACCCATGTTTTCCTTAGGATTGGGGACCATAATCACATTCCCTGTTAAGCTAATGAAGGAAATTATTCAAGTACACTTGAATGCTGCAACTTCTTTGACTAATCCCACGATGGTTATGATTGATGAAGCTATTTCGAAATTTCAAAACTATATGGTATTAGGTCTAGCTCTAACAGAAGAATATTTGAGAGTGACAGAGCCAATACTAGATAAGGGGTGGATATTTGCTGATACTGAAAATACATCTATCAATCAAGTGATGCTCTTATGTATCCGATTTTATTTGGATCTTCTTAGTAACAAGTTTTTAGAAGGCGGAAATAGCACAAAAGGATATCTACGAAGCTTCAAGAGTATTGAAGAGCTGGAATTCCATTTTGCATTCTTACAAGAAACTTGCCGTTTAATTGATGGAGGTGACATAAGTGTAGCAGTACAGTTCTCAACTCTTTACGTACGTGTATTGATGCGCCTTCTGCAGTACTGGGAGCATCAGATGCTGGGTCCGAAAGAGTGGACCAAAACTGAAGTAGAAAGGTGGTTGTCTTCTACTATAGAAACCATTAGAATCATGCAAAGAAAAATGATTCGATTTTATCATATTGTTTCTAACACATATGAAAATGCCGTGGAATTTAGAGCTGACAATAACAAGATCAAAGACTTCCTTGATCACTTGAGAGATATGGGCTATTTCTTGGTGTTTGTTAGCTCGATTGACCGCGTTGGGTGCTATACCTTTGCTTCCGCTAGCCTACTGGACAAGCCGCTTGTAATTCGAAATCTCATTCAGGGATATAGTCGACCTCCCGCATATGGTGAAGAACCCGGTGCTATTGTTCTTGTGACACTCTCGGAGGCTGTTCAATGGGATGGTGACTACTTTAAAATGGATATTGGCAATGATAAGCTACCTCAATTCAATGGACAAGCTCAATTTGTAGCTCAAGGTGGGCGAAAAGAGATTGCAGAGCTTGTTCAGACGACAAATTATCTTCAAAATGTACGAATAGTAACTGAGCGCAAATCACATCTCGAATTGGTTGATGCGGAGTTAAATCGAATGAGAAATGCCACATCAAAATTAACTATGGCTGTCGAAATATCTGCACTAGAGTTTAGATCAAAAGTTAAGAACCTGGATTGTAAGGAGTCCGTACAAGCCATGTTTAGTTTCTCTCGAGAGTTTGTTCAGCGAAGTTTACCATTAGTAAGTGAACTAAAAAGGGGACGTCGTATCGTAATGAGTTTGTTTGATCTTTGCGTCCAATGGATCGAGTTTGTTTCCGACGATTGCCCTCCAAGTGAGGGGAAAACTTTCAAATGGACAGTAGAGGCTCTAGAGTTTGCCATGAAAATAACTAAGGGTACCAACATTCTAGCTATCCCGGAAGAGCAATTTAAGAAGCTAAGACGGAAAGTCGCAGACTGCATCACTTTATTGATCTCACATTTTGACATCATGGGTGCTAGATCCAAAGCAGCCAATCTCACTAATCATCACAACCGTGCTAAGATTCTCCAGAATCTTTCCTCAAAGTTATCGCAAAGTAATAGTAACAGTGTTGATGCAATTCTCAAAGACGAGGATGTCATAATTGCGGCTCAACGTGTTAGCGCCAATGAAAAACTGAATCAACTTAACGTTCGCCAATCTACTAAAACTGCCCATGGAAAAATACTGGACCACAATAACACTGAATTTGAGTTTTTATCATTTGCTTCTTCGCCATTTACTGCTGCGGCTATGAGATGGCAACGTGCGGAGCCTATTGGATCTGGCGCTTTTGGGTCTGTATTTAAAGCCAATAGTCTTGACGATTTCCAGGTCATGGCTGTTAAGGAGGTGCGAATAAGTACAACACAAAGCATCAAAAAAGTTCTTAAAAGTATAAAAGATGAAATGACAGTTCTTGAAATGGTATCGCACCCTAACATTGTTCAATATTATGGTGTTGAAGTTCATCGTGAGAGGGTTTTCATTTTTATGGAGTACTGTCCTGGCGGATCGTTAGCAGAACTATTGCAATATGGTCGCATTGATGATGAGTCCATTGTGCAGTTCTTCTCGTTACAAATGTTCGAGGGACTCGCTTACCTACACCAGAGTGGTATTGTACACCGTGATATTAAGCCCGAAAATATATTGTTGAATAACAATTTCATAAAAATTGTTGATTTTGGAGCAGCTAAAATTATTGCTAGTCGCGGAAATAACACTATGCAGTCTGGTATTGATATGACAAAGGGAACACCTATGTACATGGCTCCTGAAGTTATCAATAGTAAAAAATCCGGTACTGAATCGAGTGTTGATATTTGGTCAATGGGCTGTGTAATATTACAAATGGTTACCGGTCTCATGCCTTGGAATGAGTGTGACAATGTCTTCTCGATAATGTACTCAATTGGAAATAACAAAAGACCGAATCTCCCAGAAGAAGGAACAGTAAGTGCACAGTGCCTACAAATTTTGGAAAATACTCTTCGATACGAACCTCATAAACGTCCTACTGCAATGAAGCTACTACGTTCCCCGTGGTTTGATGAGGCTCGAGAGACTCTCAAGCAATTCATGGAACTCAAGGAGCAAGATTTGGATAGCCAGTCTGTCCAAGATTTTGGATATCATAATCCAGTAGAATACGAGAATGATTACGATTCGACAATGGCCACACCCAAGGCAACTACACCTACTGAGACTAACATAACTCTTACCAAGGTATCTGATGCTGAAATAATCTCATCAGCAACTACCAGCCAGGTTGAAGTTCCCGAAGTCAATTTACAAATGACCATGACAACAATTGAAGAATCGGATCAGGAGTACCATGACGATCTTTAGAACGCTATACATATATGTATTTATATAATTTTGTGTATGTAAAATTAATAAATCTCTCATGCATTTGACATCATCATGTCTATTCTTCGAGTCCCAGTATGCTTACTTCCAGTGTCCATACTCTCCTTACGTGCACTGTAACCTTTTGTGACTGCAGTGCATGGTCTTTGTTGTCATTGGCACTATCAACCTCTAATTCAAATTTATCCCACCAACACTTTTTCGCAGGTTTTCTCCAGAATAGAAGAAGCTTGTGCAATGCATTTGCATGTTCAATTAGTTCCGTTGACTCTGGCAACTTTACTTTTCCAATCTTCAAACTTAGGATCTTTGCTGTATGGGTGGTTCTCTCGCGGTAACCCCAATGGGTTTCATATTCAAGTCCAGCGAGTATGAGCATTTGCATTAAGTGGTACTCTGGAGAATCAAGAACATCACTATTTTTGAGACTATTGAATACAAATTGATTTCGTGGCTGGTTTGTTATAATGTTTCCCACTTCTTCTTTGACATTTAATGAGGCTTCCACGTCCAGAGGTAGTCCAATGATATAGTACTCAAGATCCTCACGGAGTACAATGAGTGTAGGTTGTGATTTTAAAACATCCGGGACATCATCTGGCGATGACTGTAACCAGGTTATATTCTCATTAAAAGAAGAGTCTTCATCTTCCTGGGTAATTGGCATATCCACACCGTGGGAAGAATCATCATCAGTACTGTCAATTACATGATTGTTTAACGAGTCCACCGAGGTAGGACGATTAACCTTGAATTGAGCTAATGGCGCGACCTTAAGATCGGTCTCATAAGGTTGTAGAGACTTCAAGGCATATTGGAAGCACTTTGGAGAAAAATCAACAGCCAAGACATCAGAATCCTCATCTTCACATGAATTGAGAGAAATACCGGAAGTCAACCCCAATAAAATACTTTCAGGCAAGGTAAATAATTGATCTCTTTTAATTTCAAAGCGTTCTCCCCGCATATCTAAAATGAGCTCATCAGGAAGTTCTACAGCAACAGGTCTATCGACACCAAAGTTTGGCACGTCCACAGAAGTTATAACTGATCCATCAGACATTAATTGACCCTATTATAAAGTAGAATTTGAGATATTTGATAGGGGTTTTGGTTTTTTTTCTCTAGCTTCCGACTCTTCAGCTTTTATGAGGTTCCGACGAGATATGGTTTAGCTTAATATCTTTGATAGTAAACAAAAACACTGACAACATTGTTGATAGCAGGGAAGCCGATAAAAAATAAATAAATAGTAAGGAAAAAATGAGGAAAAAATATTTAGTTTTAGTTAATAAATAATATTTATTTAATTCTACTCCGTCCAACTGGGATCCACATTACGATCACTATTATATGCCTGTTTAATGTACTTCGTATGATTACCTCGGGCAACCAGATCAGCTTGAGTTTTATTTTTAGACTGCTTCAATATTTCCACATAAGTGTATGCCATATTTCGACCCATTTTATTCAAATGGCAATCTATAAATATTATGTCACCTGGCGTACCGATTGTGGAAATGAATGTAGTAGCTAAGTCTGTAGTCACACCAGTCATGAACATACCCTGAGAAGCTACAGCTAGAGATCCACCGATATCTACAAGTGTAGACACTGCTCCACCATGCATTGAACCAAGACGATTCACGTGGGAACGATCTATGGCGAGCTCGGCTCGAACAAAGTTTGGTTTTGCTGATATGATTTTTAAATTGGGGAAAAGGGCTCTTTCAACTCCTCCATTTGAAAGCATATCTTTCCATACAGACTTTACAAAGCCAAGTCTCGATGCCATTGACTCTCTGAATATTGGTTGTTTCGGGACACACACCCCACCACACATGTAATGGCTGGTGCTGCCGAGGAAGCTTGTGTGTGAAGCCTTCCCCTAAAATCCAGGGTACGGGTGAAAAGAAGAATGAAAAAAAAAATATTATGAAAGCACATCCACACAAGTAGTATTTAGTTATTTTTCAATATATTGATATTTACCATGCCTAAGAAAAGAGAGAGTAAAGGTGGATACATTACTCGAACACAAGCCATTCGTTATCTTCAAGTTTCACTTGCTGATTTCCGTCGGTTGTGTATCCTGAAGGGAATTTATCCCCGAGATTTAAGTGGACGAGCTAAGAGAAAAGTGTTGAAGGGCTCTACTAAGCCATTGACTGCTTACTATCGAAAAGATATTCAGTATTTGGCTCATGAACCTGTCCTCGAGAAGTTTCGTGCACATAAGATCTTCGCTCGTAAGCTTTCTCGAGCCATCGGTAGAGGGGACATCAGTGATGCACAGAGAATTGATAGTAATCGACCTCGATATACCTTGGATCATATTATCAAGGAGCGTTATCCTACATTTATCGATGCAGTTGGTGATTTAGATGATGCGTTGAGCATGTTATTTTTATTCTCGCAGATGCCGGCCTCTGATAAGGTAAGTCATCGTATCACAGAGGAAGCTAATCGCTTAACGATGGAGTGGACAGCATTTGTGGCTCGTGAGAACCTTCTCAAAAAAGTGTTTGTTTCCATTAAGGGAATTTACTACCAGGCAATTGTGCATGGTCAAGAGGTGACTTGGGTGGTTCCTCATAAATTCCCCCATAGTCTAACTGACGACGTAGACTTCCGAATTATGTTAACATTCTTGGAATTCTACACTACATTGGTTCATTTTGTTCTATATAAGTTGTACACTGATGCCGACTTGGTGTACCCCCCTCCTATAGATCAGAAGAAAGAGAAGGGTGTTGGTGGAATCAGTGCTTATCTTTTAGAATCTCAGGGAAGCAAAGCTCTTCAAATGCCAGAACCTAGTAAGTCTTCTGCTAAGACTAACAAGAATGTTGAATTGTCCTTCAAAAAGGCTCATCAAGTTGATGCTGAAAACAGTAGTGATAATGAAGACAATGAGGGAGATGATGAAGACCGTGCATTAGATCAATTTACCGCTGGTGCTGAGGGTGGGGATATGTTAGCCCAACCTTCTTCGTCTAAGGGCAATATGCTGTTCTCTAAGTTTACATTCTTCGTTGGACGTGAAGTCTCAATTGATCTCATTGAATTTGTTGCTCTCGCATTTGGAGGTAAGGTCATCAGTGAGTCTGCCATCGATGAGCAGATTGATAATGAGGATGAAAAAGCTAGTAATGACCCCACTAAAATCAGCATTGATCTTAGTTCTGTCACTCATCATGTCTGTGACCGCCCAGCCATTGCGTCTAAAGTACCAGGCAGAGTATATATTCAACCTCAATGGCTTCTTGATAGCATCAATAACAGTAAGTTGTTAAATGTTGGAAGTTATGCACCTGGTGAGGCACTTCCGCCTCACTTGAGTCCTTGGGGTGACCGAGGAACTTATAATCCCTCTGAGGATCAGCCCAAGGCTGAAAATGGCGGCAGCGATGAAGAATCTGATGTTGAGATAGAAGGTGAGCCTGATGAAGATGAGGAAGACGACGAAGATGAGGCTGTCGAGAATGATAGTGACGATAAACAAGCCCAAAAGGAACTACAGATGGAGACGCAGGGTATAAAGTACTCTGAAGCTCCTGCTGCTGCTAAGAAGCGAAAGGCCAAGAAGGGCGTTGATGAGGAAAAAGAACTTCGTAAGACTATGATGACCAAAAAACAGCGTGTTCTTTATGATAAGGTGCAAGGTGGAATTGATCAGGCTGAGGAGCGTAAACAAGGTCTTCGTCAGAAGAAGAAGCAACTCAGTAAAAGAAAATAAATGATCGCCGAAATAACAGTGTTTTTATTTTATTTTATTTATAATTAATATTTTCATAACTATACGGCTTCTGCCGTGAGTCTCGGCAAACGCGTAGTATATGCGTTCTTGTTAGGAACACGCAAAGCTATAACTCCACGTAATTCCTGCTGTATAGCTAGCAATAGTTGCGTTCCCCGTTCAACAGCTGCTAAATCTCTTACTGATTCAATATCAATGGTGGCAAGAACAGTATACTGACCGGACACATCTATTAGGGCCCCGTCCTGAGGAGCATCTACAAACCGAAATATAGATACAACAACGTGATCATATAACACATACTCGTCACCCACTAAAAAGTGTCTGCTTTTGAATTCGTATCCTAATTCTCCCATAAACGTATCTAAATCAGAACCTGCTGATTTGACTTCAGACGACAAAATTGCTTGTGATACCACTTTAATATTTTTTCCTGACTCGGGAACCTCATAAGATTCAAGTACAATGCTTTCATCTCTTTTCATTATAAATAGTCGATATTGGTCATCAGTTTTACCGGAACTGTTGGTGGATGAAGTTGAACGGAATTTAGGTTCCCAAATCTGACGTTCAAGTTGATACGGTCGCGCGCTCATCCCACTTACTGATCTGAGACATCTAGTTGCCATTGAACATTCTTCAGGGGATACAATCCCTACCAATGAGAGTCGTTGAACCATGCAGAGATGTGATATCTAGTTCAATTACAAGAGCTGTGCTTGGAAACCCTTGAGAGAAAGTAAGGGGGTTAGGCGTGAGTTAATGTGACAGCAGAACCACGGTAATATGGTATAGATTTATATAATTTGAATTACTCCAAGTGAGCAAAAACTTTCAATAAGTAATTTATATCAAGAACTCTGCTAATATTTATCTCCTTCTTGGATCCAACTTTCCAGGGTAAGAATCAGGGTACACTGGTTTGTTGATGATAAATCGTGGCTTATTTTGCCTGAAATAAAGATCTTCAATATGGGATCAATTTTAAATCCACGCACAACGAATTATGAATTTTCTGGTCCTCTTGGTGCTGGAGTCATATCTATAGGCTTACCCGTATTGATTATTGCCCTCTTCTTTGGTTGCAACGAAAAAGGATGCCCCGCTGGCTGGTCGTCAATATCTCATCAAGTACGTGAAACTACTTGGATCAGTTGGTTTAGTTTCAAAATATATCTAAGCTGGCTGCTCGTATTACTGATTCTAGAAGTTATTATCCCCGGCGAGAAAGTAAAGGGAACTACACTTCGCACAGGCAACCATTTGATGTATAAATTTAATGGCACCAACATTTTTCTTATTTTATTTGTAATCTTGGGGTATCGTAGCTGGGCTACTAAGCTCGCTCTACCTGAGTTGCAATTCATTTACGATCATTTATTGGAATTGATAATATCTAGTTTGATTGTGGCTGCAGGACTGTCTACATACCTTTACTTGGTCAGTTTCTTGAAGGATACAAAGGGTGAAGCTAAGTTGTTGGCCCTTGGTGGTAATAGCGGTAATGTCATTTATGATTGGTTTATTGGTAGAGAATTAAATCCACGTTGGGGGCCAGTTGACCTGAAATTATTTTTGGAAATGCGTCCGGGGTTATTGTTATGGGTGCTCATAGATCTTGCCATGGTTCACCATCAATATCTAAAATTGGGATATGTTACCTGGTCAATCATGTTAGTTACTGTGTTTCAAGCATATTATGTCATTGAGGGTACATTTTACGAAAGCGGACTCGTCTCCATGATTGACACCACAACAGATGGACTGGGGTTCATGTTGGTGTTTGGTGACATCTCATTGGTTCCGTTCACATATTCACTGCAAACCCGCTACTTAGCTGATCACCCGGTTGAGCTCTCCAGCTTAGCCATTGCGTTTATTATCGCTATTTATATTGGAGGAATTCTAGTGTTCAGACTCGCCAACAACGAGAAGAATGGTTTCAAGGCTGGAAATCCGAAGTATGCCCATTTGAAATATCTCACTGCTGAGAGTGGTTCTAAGCTTCTCATTACTGGATGGTGGGGTACAGCTCGTCACATCAACTACCTCGGTGACTGGATCAGTTCCTGGGCATACTGCCTTCCTTGTGGATTCACTTTGATTCCTTATTACTTCATTGTGTACTTTGCCGCCCTTCTTATCCATCGTAACGAACGTGATGAACTAAAATGTGCCGAAAAGTACGGCAAAACATGGGATTTGTACAAGAAAAATGTCCCCTATAAGTTCATTCCGTATGTTTATTAAGCTATGTCAAAATTTTATGTATAAATATTATATTATTATTTCTAAATTATTGAAGCTTCTTAGATTTGAGCTGCTTTTCATGAGTATCTGATTCAAATAAAGCCACAAGGACGTAACCAAACAACAGAAGCTGTGCAACACCGGCGGCTGATCCTCCACTTATTAATGCGTTGAAACCAAGGAATCTTAGAAAGAAAAATGTTAGCACAGGAAGCGACAAAATTGCTGCCGTAAATATGAGTAGAGTTCTTATAACATCTTTGGGGATTCTCGGTTCTGCGGTCACTGACATTACCTATAATATACTGTATTTCGTCGTTAGTAGATGATGGGTATTGGCTTTGGGAATTGAGGGTTCACACGCACACCCACCCACACATCCAAAATCATGGCTAGTGTGGACCACGGTTGTGTCGTATACAAATATATAATAATGTTTTTAAAGCTAGTAGCCTCAATTAATTCTAAATTTAAAGAGCTTTGATTCTGATATAGTTTAAATCTGTGTAAGATAAAGGGAAGTTCAGACTTTACTAAATTACAGTAAACTCACGTCTATTAATCCGAAACATTTTTGGAGATATTGAAATGGTACGAACTGCGATATAACACGGTAATACAGCATAGACTGTGGGGTTCTCCAATATCTGTATTCTCAGTATATTCACAAGCATCATACTACCATAATACATCAGAGAGACCGTATGGGTCCTCGCGAAGTATATTTCCAGGGTAATACAATACTAAAATGCAATCGAGAGATCGTAAGAGTCCTCCAAAATCTGTACTGTTAGTGACTATTTTGGAATGTTACTACCAAAATATATCGGAGAGACCGTAGGTACCCCCTCCAAGTGTATTTCCAGTAGTACAATCCGCAATATACCACCGCAATACATTGAAGAGACCGTATGGGTCCCCCTAACTTGTATTACCAGTGATTATCTTGGGAATCTACTATGAATATACATTAGAGAGACCGTAGGTACCCCCATCCAATGTAAATTCCCAGTAGACCGGAGCAAATTTCCAGTTTTCACGAGAAAATGAATCAAGGTGACCGTAGGTATCCCCCAATTTTGATTTTCAAGTGTTCAACTAGGAGATTTGTAGCCTCCAAGGTACCACCT
>JAKUBR010000046.1:0-35811 GCA_030563285.1 Starmerella khaoyaiensis | reverse complement strand
TGCAAATTTAGAGTATCTTGAAGATACACTATCAGTGGAAAAGAGATTTGAAGGTTTTACAAAAGAATTTGAAAAGTATAACAAACTGATTGATCATGGCTCAGTCATTCAGGAATCTATATTATTACTCACAAGAATGTTGTGTTATTATCACTCACTCATTAAGAACAGCATTAATACGAGTGAACACACCTTTGAGTTGAAACAATTTTTGAACCAAGGAGAGGACCTAATCAATAATTTGAATAGGTTTTATATATGGAATGATAAAACATCAAATGATCTTTACATTGCTTTGCATCTCGAAAAGCACGATTTTGTCAGAAAGAAAATATTATCGGCATATTTTGTCACTATTGGTACGTTTTACTATGCTACAGATTCGATTCTCTTGATGAACTCCAGCGATCATCATGGTCCTAGATATTACTGCAAAGAAATCAAAGTGGCATATTGGACTATTCTAATGATATATTTAATGAATAATCTGAAGATAAGACTGGATCCAAGAATCATTTACAAGATGTGTGCTTCATTATTGGTCGTGACCTCTAAGTTTATATGCACTCAGTTAGTGCAATTAGTGTATTTCTTTCGGTTACAAGAGAGATTCACCAAATAATAAAGGTATACAATGAAATATATTGTTGCAATACAGAATTTCACTAGTAATTTGAGAATAACTAACAACACTATTGAAATAAATTTGTAAATAGGCAAACTACACAAGATGATGTGTATAGCATTATACCACTTGATACTATCCTAAGTTTCAAACTATATATAATATTTATGGGATATTTTACTTAACCAATTTACTACAGTAAGTGACATTGTAGCATTTAAAAAGTATTTATGGTGTGATAGTGCTGAGAGCAGTTACTGTGTGTCCAGAAATACCTCTGGCGGAGTCAATGGTTACCATAACCCCGACATGCATCATCAGGTAAGGGTATATCCAAAAATATTTTTTCCACTTTTCAAGATCTAAAATGGGCAAAGTACAGAAGTTGGTATTGGACGCTGGTCCTCTAATCAATCTCACACGTGAAGAAATTCTCGCTCGTGGTGAGCAATTGTTCGCTACTCCAGCTGTAATTCGTGAAATTCGAGACGAATCAGCTCGTCAGCGTTTGGAGCTAATTAAGGATGATATAATTGTCCAACAACCATCTCTTCAGTCCGTTAAATTTGCCTCTGAGTTTGCAAAACTCACAGGAGATTCATTGGTTCTCAGCACCCAGGATATTGAAGTGATTGCGTTGGGATATGAATTGGTAGAGGACAAGACCACCCTGAGAAGTCGACCCCAACAAGCGAAGCCACGCAGTGTCAAGGAATCAGTAAATACTTCTGATGAAGAGCATCAAGAACATGAAAACGAAGCTGATGATGATGGATTTACGGTTGTGAAATCCAAAGCACCAAAACCCAAGCACAAAGCCAAATATGTCAAATCTGATAAATCTGAAGTCTCTGCGGGCGGAGCTGAGGAACATAATGATGATGCTGACTCTGATTGGTCAGATGACGGGTGGATCAATCCTGAAAATCTCGAAGAGAAAATGAAGAAGGAAAACATTGGCGCTACCAGTACTATTGAGGATCTTGAAGTTGCCATTGCATCTCGAGATTATGCTGTTCAGAATACTGCTCTACAGATTGGAATCCCTGCAGTAAATGAGAAAGGATTGCGTATTAAACAGCTGAAGAGCTATATGCAGAGATGCTACGCTTGCTTCAAGCTACTCCCCCTGGATATGACTAAGGGAACACTGCGATTCTGTCCCCAGTGCGGTGGCCACACTCTAACTCGTGTCTCAACGAGTGTCGACAAACATGGTCAACTCCATGTTAATTTGAAGGCCAAAATGGAATGGATCACAAGAGGCGACAGATACAATGTGCCGAACCCACAGAGTCAACGAGCACGCCGCCAACAGCATGATCTGAAGAAAGAATTCTATGCTGAGGACCAGCCTGAGTACATGAAGGCCGTGAAAAAGCAGCAGTACTTACAACGACGCAACGAGAAAATGGTCAATGAATATATTGGTCCCAGCACAGTAGAGACAGCTGTATCACCATTCCTGCCGAATCGACAGATGACCACCAAAGTACCGATTGGAAGAGGGAGATATGCTAACTCTACGGGTAAGAAAACTCAGATTATTGATAAATAAATTATTATTTTATTTCGGGTTTGTTATTTTTGTGGCATTGTACCTAACCCATTGATGTCGAGGTTACGGGTTGTGCGTTATATAGATGAAGTAAAACAAAACTCATTATGCGTCTAGTTTAGTTTTAGCCTTAAGAATATCAAGTTCAATTTTCTCTATATAAACCATTATTCGATGATTACCTACTATTAATTTGGATGTCATATACTTACGTCTCAGGCGATTCACGTGTCACTGTCTTTCCTTCACGTGTACTGATGATTGTGCCTTGATCTGATCTGTAACATCATCCTAAATATAACCTAAAATATAATAAGTGAATATAAGAACAAAAAGGTATGGAACAAACACTTAACTCTTTTAACAACGCAGTGGGAAACATTCCCTTCTACGATCAGATAACAGGTTACTATGAAGACTATACGGCCGAGCATTATTCTACTAAGGATCCATTCTATATGGAAGTTCCAGCAAAACAAGCTCGTGAGCTTAAACCGGGTCAGGAAATGCCGATGAAATCAGTGAGAAGGCGTCCACCTCCCAATTGCACTGAGCCGCAGCGTGTTTTATGGAAGAAAATCATGAAACGGGCATGGTACCATGATCGAAACTTTTGTGGGTGCATGCCAATTGATTTAGGACTGGGGATGATTTCGGTGGTAACGATTTTCCCTATCATCGGACCGATCATTGCGTATAAAATGCACTATAAAATGATCAAAATGTGTTATCAGGCCGGATGCCCGGCTAAACTACAGGCCCAAATGGTCGGGAACATCTCGTTGGATTTAACTATGTCACTGATACCATTGCTGGGAGTGTTACTGAGTTGGATGAAAAGCAGTTCGACGAGAAATGCTGCATTATTTGATACTTGGTTGAGGGCCCAGGGGGCTGTAACTACCGAGGAAGTCACTAGCTTAAAGCAACAGAATGCACCGCAACCTCCTCAGCCAGCAAGACAAGCTTATGAACAACAACTGATCACACCTAACAATCAGTACAGACAGACATTGGTCAATAATGCACCACAAGTACCCAGTCAAGTAAATCAGTCTAATAGCAATCAATCAAGTCAATACCGGCCAACTCAATCATCTGAACCTGTCCAATCCAGTCAATCGCCTCATTTAACTCAACATGATCAACCCAATCCGTACCAACCAACTCAGAGTACTCAAAGTCACCAGCAAAATTATTCTCAATCAACTCAGCAACAAAATAAATTTACTCAACCGAGAAAACCAGTTGCACATTCAGAAACTCCCAATTTCTCGAGATATCAACTAAACAGTAAATAATCCTACCTAATTATACTTTTCTATCTCAAAAATCTAGAGATTTTAATTTTCAGCTATTTGCTAAGATTTTAAGGGCAGCGGCGGTGAACAATCTCAGGTCCAGTCTCATCGTATTCCTGCTTGGTAATCCACATTTGCTGGAAGGTTCCGAGGGCAGACAAGATGGATCCACCCATCCAGACCATCCACTTACGCTCCGGCAAAGCAATCAACTTGACCTTCATAGAAGAAGGAGCCATGGCAGTGATCTCCTTCTGCAAACGCTCGGCAATACCGGGGTACATAGTAGTACCACCAGAAATAACGATATTACCGTACAACTCCTTACGGACATCAATGTCACACTTCATGATACTAGCAAAGGTGGTCTCGTGGATACCGGTAGATTCCAATCCCAAAGCATCGGGGTGGAAAAGAGCCTCGGGGCATCGGAAACGCTCGTTACCGATGGTAATGACGTGACCGTCGGGCAATTCGTAGTTCTTCTCGAGACTAGAACTCTGGGCGGCGGTCTGCATCTCCTGCTCGAAGTCAAGAGCAACGTAACAAAGCTTCTCCTTGATTTCACGCACAATTTCACGCTCGGCGGTAGTGGTGAAGGAGCAGCCACGCTCGGTGAGCAACTTCATGAGGTACTCAGTGAGATCACGACCAGCAAGGTCAATACGCTTGATGGCATGGTTCATGGAGTAACCGGAGTAGATGGGCACAACGTGAGTGACACCATCACCAGAGTCCAAAACAATACCAGTGACACGACCGGTAGCATAGAGAGACAAAACAGCCTGGATGGCAACATAGAATGCAGGAGCATTGAAGGTCTCGAAGATAATCTGAGTCATCTTCTTACGGTTGCTCTTGGGGTTCATGGGAGCCTCAGTCATGAGAATCTGGTGCTCTTCAGGAAGACGACGAAGCTCGTTGTAGAAGGTGTGATGCCAGATCTTCTCCATATCGTCCCAGTTAGTGACAATACCGTGCTCAATCGGATAACGCAAGTTAAGGATACCACGCTTGGACTGAGCGTCGTCACCAACATAAGCATCCTTCTGGTTCATGCCGACCATCATACCGGGGTGGCGGGGACGGCCAACCACCGAGGGAAAAACGGCAGCGGGAGCCTCCTCACCACCGAAACCGGCTTTGCACATACCAGAACCGTTGTCAACAACCAAAGCGTACTGATCGTCCTGCATTTTTTTTATACCTTGTAACTTACTGTGATTGGTAAGGAGAAAGAAGGCTGCGGGCGGGTGTAACGTGTAGGAAATATTCAGGGCATGGGTTTTTCGGTCCCAGGAGACGGCGAATGTGGTTGGGAAATGCTCGCGCGGTCAGTCATCAGGGTAAGGCAGAATCAGATCCAGATAAGCAATAAAATAAGTTATGACTTCAACGGTGAGGGTAGGGGTTGTATTGTGAACAAAAAAACAGCGATTAGTAATTAAGTAGTAGGGATTGAAGTAGAAATGACGTATTTGGACAGGGGAACTATGCAATTAAGCGAATAGATTCAGTCGGTTAAGTTGGGAACTTAAAATGACAGGGAATTGTCTGATTTTATTTAATAGTTATCTCCGTAGATGTTTCTTTTTATTTTAGATATTCATGAATGATTCTCTCCACCTTTTCTTTACCACCACTAACATGTATTCTACTGTACATTCCACCATACAAAATAAGGAATGCATCCGCGTTGATACTTTTTCTACGCAGGGTCCTTAGTTTGAATTGATATATTCTAGCAACGTGTAAAATATAAAACTTGCATTTCGATCTATCCATTCATTACCTTTAAAAGGTCTTTGCCGCAGGAACTGAAGGCATGTATTCAGCTCTACGGTAAGAAGATGACTGCGATCGACTAAAAAAAGTGGAGAGCTCAATTACATCCATAACGATATATCCATCTGTTGAATTGTATGTTAGATTATATTTTGAGTAACTAAAAGCGTCTAGAAATGTCTAAAATTTCCAAATGCACAATCCCCATGCTCACTGAATAAACACATGACTGCATCCGCACGTGGGCGACAGAAGCCGCTTATACACACGTGCACACAAAACACCATACCCGAAACAGCCTTACAAGTAGAGCCTTTTTAAGAGCACTCGAGCCCATCTGGTGAGCAAAAAATATTCGAGTTGGCTCATTCATCATACTTTGCATTTCAATACTGTTATTTCCCAAAACTAATGAGAGCAATGTATAATGCAGGATCCAACCAGTAATCCATCCGAGACTCAGTCAATTACAAAGGCGCTGGCATTTGATAGCGGCACATCTAAAATACACTTTCCAACGACACAACAGACCCAGACAAGTTCACCAGATGGACTGTCTGATGGAATTTCTTCTTTGAAAACGGCCCCTAATAGTCAGCAACTTGTTCAAGCTGTTCCACCAAGCCCTACGAGCGACCATTCACTATGCTCTATGAACAGCAATACAGATGAACCAAGAGAACCCATTAGTGAACTTAACGAAGGTTTAATAGTTCAAGAACCTGAATTTACTGATTTGACCGAAATAGATCCCGAAGAATTTCGAGAGATTCATGTCGCTGATATGGCATCACTGGTTTCCCTAGTTTTGGCTGACACTGTCCGACTAAATGACCATACACCGTTCTCCACGGATAAACTTACCCGATTTCATTCCCGTGCTCCTCCTCAAATAAGCATACGTGATTATATTATGCGAGTGATCAAGTTCTGTAACCTTGATAAGGCAATGCTGGTGGTAGTGTTATATTTAACTGATTTATTCACGGACTCATACCCAACTTTTGTTTTAAATTCACTGACTGTACATCGATTCCTCATAACTGCTGTTACCATTGCTGCTAAGGGTCTTTGTGATCAGTTTTGTAGTAACACTTTGTACGCGAGGGTGGGTGGTATTACTGTTATGGAATTAAACTTATTAGAAGTGGAATTTCTCGTTCGTGTGGGGTACAGAATTGTTCCTCCTGTGTTTGTGCTCTCTCAGCATTATGCCAAAATACTGTCGAAGCGTGACGATCCTGCGTTCAAGTCTGTAAAATTGATAACTCGTACGGAATCTCTCGCTACTCAGTCCAATTCCACTTCTAAATCAAGTACTCCAGCAGCAACCATCGAGCAAGCACGAAAGCATGGCCGTGAAGAAGTATCAGGCACAAAATCAGAAGTTGTGGATGTAAATGGACAACCGAAACCGCCAGGGAAATCCTCAGGAAACAAGGGATTCAAAGCAATGAAGGAAACATTCAAATTTTTACACCCCAATAAAAAGAAACTCACTTAGACCAGCTGGACTGGCGTTATTTATTATTACTATTATTATTATTATTTAAGGGATTTATTTATTTTACTTACTTTTTACTTACTTTTTCTGTTCTTGGTTCCTACTTCGGAATAACCGAGCGAGGCCAACCCTGAGATATTTGACTCGGGAGAAAATGTCACCGGAGTTGGCAAATATTAGTCCGAGTCATTTGACTCGGGATAATCATGCATCTGAAAAACAACTGATAAGCGCCAATCTCAAAATAAAAATAAATAAATTTTTATCATCGACAAAACAAAAAGTCGGTAAGAGATTTTTAATATGCTTAGATCTAAAGTTCTCAGATCGTTAAGAGTCTCAAGCTCACGGAATTATCTACCTGTTCGCATCAGTGTTAGCTATTCTACTGCTAATGAACCAGCTCGTTGGGGTACTTTGGACTCATATAAGCCCCGACACATCGGCCCTGACAACTCTGAAGTCAGTGAGATGTTGAAGGTAGTCGGGCACTCTTCTGTTTCCGAGTTTATTAAGTCCACTATGCCTTCCAGTGTATTGGTACAGCGTCCACTTCGAATCGAACCACCACAGGGCTTTACTGAAACTCAACTTGTGGCTCGACTCAAAGAGATTGCGTCTAAAAACAAAATTGTTAAGTCATTGATTGGTCGTGGATATTATGGAACCATTTTACCTACGACAATTCAGCGAAACTTACTGGAGAACCCCAATTGGTACACCAGTTACACGCCTTATCAACCGGAAATAAGTCAGGGCCGTTTGGAGTCGTTGCTCAACTTCCAAACTATGATTAGTGACCTTACAGGTATGCCAATTGCCAATGCATCACTATTGGATGAGGCCACCGCTGCTTCTGAGGCCATGGTTCTCAGTTTTGGTCAAGCTCGACGTAAGAAGCACCGATATTTGGTGGATGTTAATGTTTATGAGCAAACCTTAGACGTTCTGAAAAGCAGAGCTGAGGGTCTAGGTATTTTGATTGAACAGACTGATCTCTCTCTTTTGAAATCCCTTCCTGATGATTGCTGTGGTGTGCTTGCATCAACTCCTGGTGCCAATGGTGAATTGAAAGATTGGTCTCAATTAGCAGAAATTGTTCATGCTAATGATGGTATGCTGACAGTCACTTCTGATTTGTTGGCTCTCACTCTGGTGGAACCTCCTAAATATGCCGATATTGTGGTCGGTAGCGCACAAAGATTTGGTGTTCCTATGGGATATGGTGGACCTCACGCTGGCTTCTTTGCTACTCGTGATGAGCTGAAACGTAAAATTCCGGGACGTATCATTGGTGCTACCCGCGATAGATTGGGTGATACTGCCTATAGATTGGCGCTCCAGACTAGAGAGCAGCACATTCGTAGAGATAAAGCTACCTCCAACATCTGTACTGCTCAAGCACTGTTGGCGAATATTGCCGCTATGTATGCAGTATACCATGGTCCTGAAGGACTTAAGGCCATTGCACAACGTGTACATTCTCTTACTGCTGAGTTGGCTTCCGTTGTAGGTGAAGGAAAGCTTGAAAATAAGACCTTCTTTGACACTTTGACTATTGATGTAGGGGATGCTAGTGAGTTCAAAGCGCGAGCCTTGCAGGCTGGCTTTAACGTGTGGGTCGCCTCTCCTTCTAAAGTGGGAATTTCTCTTGATGAGTCCATTACTGCGGATGAATTCTCAAGACTTTGTGGTCTGTTTGGTACTACCACAACCAATCAGGAGTCCGGAAAAACTAATGCGCCCATTTTCAATGCTCGTGAGACTCCTCTATTGACTCAGGAAGTGTTCAACCGCTATCATTCCGAGACAGAGTTGATGCGATACATGACTGACTTGCAATCAAAAGATTTGAGTCTCGCTCAGGCCATGATTCCCTTGGGAAGTTGTACCATGAAGCTCAATGCTGCCACTGCAATGGTGGCTATTACCTGGCCGGAGTTTACGGAAATCCATCCTTTCGTGCCCTCTGATCAGGCCGCTGGTTACTATGAATTGATCAAAGAATTGGAGAATGATCTGGCTGATATTACGGGGTTCGCTGCTACCAGTTTGCAGCCTAATAGTGGAGCGCAGGGTGAATACACTGGATTGAGAGCTATTAAAGCTTACCTTGCAAGTACTGGAGAGGGTCACCGTGATGTTTGCTTAATTCCAGTTAGTGCTCATGGTACTAACCCGGCATCAGCAGCAGTATCGGGAATGAAGATTGTGCCAATCAAGTGTCAGGCTAATGGTGAACTGGACCTAGTTGACCTGAAAGCTAAGGCAGAGAAGCATTCCGATAGACTAGCTGCTTTCATGGTCACCTATCCGTCAACATATGGTGTCTTCGAGCCCGGTATTCGTGAGGCTATTGAGATTGTACACTCTAATGGTGGACAGGTGTATATGGACGGTGCTAACATGAATGCACAGGTCGGTTTGACCAGTCCAGGCGATTTGGGCGCTGATGTGTGCCATTTGAACCTGCACAAAACATTCTGTATTCCACATGGCGGTGGTGGTCCAGGTGTGGGACCGATCTGCGTTAAAAGCCATCTCGCGCCTTTCTTGCCGGGACACCAAGTTGTCAGTGTGGAGGGTAAGTCTGATGGTGCGGTATCTGCTGCTCCATACGGAAGTGCTTTGATTTTGCCAATTCCATGGGCATACATCAAGATGATGGGTAACGAGGGTCTTCGTCAATCGTCAGAGGTTGCTATGCTCAATGCAAACTATATGATGGAGCGTCTTGCGCCTCACTATAAGGTTGCATTCACAAATGCTGAGGGGCGTTGTGCTCACGAATTTATTTTGGATATCCGTCCCTTCAAGCCACTGGGCATTGAGGCTCTTGATATTGCCAAACGTTTACAGGATTACGGATTCCATGCGCCGACCATGTCATGGCCAGTTCCCAACACTTTAATGATTGAACCCACTGAATCTGAGTCGAAGCATGAACTAGATCGATTTGTCGAGGCACTAATTTGCATTCGAAAGGAAATCAGCGACATCGAATCTGGCGCTAAACCATATGAGAATGGTGTGTTGGCTAATGCACCCCACTCAGCTAAGGATTTAATTGTTAGTGAATGGGATCGCCCTTACTCTCGACAGGAAGCCGCATATCCTGTTCCGTCACTTATGAAGAACAAATTCTGGCCGGCGGTTACCAGAGTCGACGATACTTACGGTGATACTAATTTGGTATGCACTTGTGGTGAAGTTGAAAACTACGTATAATTGATAGAATAAATGTATAATACATACAAATAGACCTAATACTAATAAATAAGATATATCACAAATTGCAAAACAACAAGATTATTATGTGTGAGATAAGTTTTAGCGAAAAAGTCGTTATACAACTTATTCGAATACGAACGAAATCTCGGTAGCTAACGTCTACTCTAAGGATACCCTAGCACAACAGGAGGTGAGTTTCAACCATGCAGTGACTCTGGGCGCCTAGACCTTAAGAAAAAAGATCAAAATCTTCGATCTAATATAACCTAAAATATCAGTCAGGTGACAAGATCTAGGATGCGAAGTATTCAAATAATGTAAGATGAGTAAATAGAAAACAAATACGGAAAAGAAGAAGGAAATTTCAATAGGAAATTAGTAGAAAATATAATGAAAGATAAACTTGTTCTAAATTAGCATTAACTGATTTGGGCATAGCCAACTCCGATAATTTAACCAATCAGGCGAGACACAATAATCAAATCCAAATGGCAGGGAAAATATTTATGTCACGTGTGTTGGCGTTATCTTTCCCTACTCAGTCATTCCCTCTCTAGATAAGCACATATCGGCCTTCGATTGAAATATTTTTTGTCAACATTTCAATATTCACAGTAGCCGCATCGGGTTGTTATCTTTCCCAATACACAGTATTCACCAAACATGGGTCTTTTATTGAATTTAAATATATCTGGCCATAAATTTATTCTCAATGGTGAAGGCTCTTTAATAAAAAAAAGAAAATCACTTTTAACCAATCATGGCGCTGAGTTTGTGGAAATCAACGATCGTTTGGTGACTGCTGATGATCTCACTAAATTAGGCAGGGAAGAAACTGGCGGTGTGGTTGATGGGGTTTTCATTGTCCCAATAGATGGTACTCGTATTGAAGACCTGTCTAACATAGCGAAAAGATGTGGCCAGCTGAGAATACCCCTGAATGTCTGTGAGCACCCGAATCTCTGTACTTTTACTTTACCATCGACATATGAAGATTCTCATTTCCAGCTGGCTGTTTCTACTAATGGAATGGGATGTAGACTAGCTAATCGAATCCGTCGCACATGTGTCAACGCTTTGCCTTCTAAAATGGGCGAAATCTGCGACAATATCGGATATTTACGTTCGAAGTTTACTGATGTAAGTAGTGGTGAAGACGATGATGATGCTGAGCAAAGTTCTACCTTGAATGAACTTGTTACAACAAGCGACGCTGATCGCAAGCAAAAACTTAGATGGCTCAGCCAAATGGTCGAATATTACCCGCTAGAGAACCTCAAAAGTGTCACTGAGCAGGACTTGACCCTCGAACATCTCAATTCAAACTCTGTTGTTCCTACTAACTCATCAATTTCTGCTTCTTCTGGACAAATAAGTTTAGTGGGTGCTGGTCCTGGTAATGTAGGATTACTTACTACTGAAGCATTGCAAGATATTAATAGCGCTGATTATGTTTTGGCTGACAAGTTGGTTCCTGAGGAGGTTTTGGCACTAGTACCCCGACAAACACCGGTATTTATCGCCAGGAAGTTCCCCGGGAACGCTGAACGTGCCCAGGAAGAGCTTCTGGAGATTGGCTTGTCACAGCTTGAACAGGGTAAACGAGTAGTTCGTCTGAAGCAGGGTGATCCTTATATTTTCGGTCGTGGCTTAGAGGAATACATGTACTTTTCCGACCGAGGGTTTACACCTAAAGTGGTTGCTGGTGTCACTAGTGCATTGGCTGCACCACTGCTGGCCCAGATTGCTCCAACTCACCGTGGATTTGCCGACCAAATCCTAATTGCTACAGGAACAGGACGTGCTGGGAAGATGTTGGAAGCACCGGAGTTCGTCGAGAGCCGTACATATATATTTTTAATGGCACTTCACCGCATTAGTGAAATAAGCAGTGTACTTATTGGTGCTGGGTGGAAGAAGGATCTGCCGGTTGCATCTATAGAAAGAGCATCTTGTCCTGACCAGCGTGTCATTAGATCGACATTGGCTGATATTGCGGAGGCAATTGAAACACTAGGATCTAGACCACCAGGATTACTAGTGATGGGACGGAGTTGTTCTGTAGTTCACAAACTAAAAAATGGACAGAAGTGGAGTGTCGATGAGAACTAGAACAAAAAAGAACTATCAATACTCATTTATTTATTAATTAATTAATTATGTTAATCTATTTTAAATTATTAAATGTCCAATTACATACGTATACCTGGGCAATTCCAATTATATTATCTGCGTATAGAGATACTTACCTCTCCTTAAGCATGCCTGGGTGGGAGCTAGCAATTCTTGGGGAGAAGAAATGCCTAATACATGCATGCATACATACATGTATGCCTAGATCTATGCAATCACAGAACTTGAAACACGGGAACTATCGTAACTAGAGATGAAACTAGTTCATCATCCAAGATTTGGATATAAACGGAACATCATAAATAAAGTGAAATAAAAAATAATATGCTTAATTGATATATGTCTAATTTACACTACTTAGTTCTCGTGTTCTTCTCACCACTTCTGAGTATGTAATTCTTCTTAATAGCGGAAACTTACCAGGCACTCTAAACTATTAAAGAAACCAGGGTTGAGGTATATACGTGATATAGTTATTGTTTTCCCGAAATCCCTGATCCTTTGAAATTCTTAAATAATAAAAAACCGGGAAAAAAAAGCATAATCTACACCATCAAAAAATTAGTTCGATGTCAGACCCGGCAAAGGATCGCCATGGCAAAGGACGACGCGGTCCAAAAGCCACGACTTCCTCCAAGAAGCAAGATGAGAAACCCACAGCTCTCTCTAAGCTAACTCAGCTGCAGGAGCTCTTCCCTGACTGGAGCTCTGAAGACTTAGAGGCCGTTCTACTTGACTCTGCTGATGATGTATCAGAATCTGCAGTCAAGATCAGCTCTGGGCTTGTTAACAAAAGTACACAGGTTATTTCACGACGAGAGGTTCGAGAAAAGAAGGAGCAGGAGGCTCGAGATACCTCTAAGCGTGAAGTACGTCCTAAGGAGGTAAAGCCTAAGAAGGTCGCCAAGAGCAAGCCATCAAAGAGTGAGACTCCCAAGAATGAGGCTGTAAAGACTGAAAATTCTAAGAATGAGAGTAATAAGAATGAGACAACCAAGACTGCTGTGCAGTCCAAGGCTCAGCCTCAGCTCTCTCAGGTACCTATCAAACCCTCAGGAAAAATGAGCTGGGCAGCTACATTAACTCAGCCCGCTCAACCCGCTCAGCCTAAGGCACCGGCTGCTCCAGTCTCCGAGCCTGCTCCTTCTAAACAACAGTCTAAAGCCAAATCCTCAAAGCCTCTGTCAACATCTAACACACCTAATCAGCCTCAGGCCTCTCAAGATTCTAATCGTGAGAAACAACAGCAAACAGCGCCGGTCGTTGCCCCTGTTATTTCTGACAGACCTGACGGTAAGATGTCCTGGGCTTCAGCTCTAGCTGCCCCCAAACCTGTTCAGCCCAAGGTCGAGGCTAAATCTGAACCTACTCAGGAGCCCATGCTTGATACAAAATCGGAGGATGGTATTGAAAAGAAACGCCCTGCCCAAGCTCGTCGTTCAAAGAAGAAGTCTGCTACCCCTAGTGAAGCAACTACTCAGTTAAGTACATTATCCTTACCCAAGGGCCCCGCTGCCGAGCGCTCGATACCTGATGCTAAAGAGTCCGCCGCTGAGGTTCCTTCTGCTGCTATTAAGCCAGTTGTTCCTGAACCTAAGCCCGAGGTGACTCAATTTGAACAATCTCAGCCTAATGGATCGACTACACAGTTCCAGCCTCAGCAGACTTATCAAGTTCAACCTCAAGTTCAGACTCAAGTTCAGACTCAATCACAATCTCAACCTCAGGGTCCTAGTCAACAGGGTAATTCCCAGTACATGTCTTACCAGTATCAACAACCGGTAAACCAGTATGCTGATACTAATGTCATGCCCCCTCAGAGCTTTCAACAACCCATGTATCAAGGTTCTAAGGATATGCCCCAAATGCCTATGATGGCATATGGTGGCTACCCGATGCAGTACATGCAGCAGTTTCCAATGCCAATGATTCCTATGATGGCGACCCAACAAGGAGGTCAGCAGATGCCGGGAATGGTGGGCCAGCCTATGAGTCCACATACAGGTCAGCAGCAACAACAACAGGGTGGCTCTCAGTCCCAAGATGCTCAGGGTGCTCAGTTCCCCATGGGCTTTAACCCCATGGGATACCGCATGGACTATGCGCCCAGTTTTGATCCGAATTACATGTATTATCAACAACAATATGCTGCACAAATGGCAATGCAACAGCAACCTGAGGCGTCTCCTGCACAGCGCAACATGTACCCCCAAAATGGCTACCCTCAGAATTACTACCAAGAAACGCCTCGATGGGCTGAGTATCAGAAGTAATGTATATATTTAATTTAGTTTAGTTTATCTAACTGCCCGCTTCGGCTTCCGGGACTTTGTTGATTTCTTGACGGCATACTTAGCCTCCAGCATATCGAAAATATTGTTGGGACCCAATGCACGTTGTTGCTGTCGCGTTTGAATTAAGGCCGCCAAACCCGCCTCATTCTCGATTCCTAAGCGCTTACGGTCCTCTTCAACTTCAGCAGCCTCCTTGGTAGCAAGTTTTTGTAGTTTACTAAGATTGGATTTATTGGTGGTTTTTGTGAACTTGGTGGTTCGTTCTAACTTCCCTTTCTCAATGAGATCATCTAAGATAGAGACTAGGCGTTCCCAATCATCTAAAGTAGAATGCATCACGCTAGAAAATATATCATTGAAGTCACCCTCGAACTGTTGGTAAAGATCGATGAGATCCTTAGTCTCTTCTTTGCTGTTTTGGTATGCACGACGATCTTCTTCGATCATTTCTGGGGTTATTTCTACACTAAACTCTGATCTGAATAGATCGGCTATCGCTGCATCTTCATTGAAGTTCAGCTTTCCGGTCTCATCATACTGTTTTTTATAACTACTATTACTTAAGATGGAATATGCAAACGATACCTTTCGGAACTCGGCCTCATTGCCGCCTGGTTTATCGGGATGTGTTTTCAAGCATCTACGTAAATATGATTTTCGGATTTGTTGGTCAGAGGAAGATTTGGAGCATTGTAAGACTTCATAAAGGTCTAGATCGCGAAATTCATCCGGGACATCCATGTTATGACGCGTACTTTGTCACCTGATGGTCTAAATAATAAATATGTTTTTTTGCAGAACTTATGGTATTAGTGGTATAGCGATCTAATTGAGAGCGAACGCACGAGTCGTACTAGCAGTGGCCGTTTCAAGTGACGTTTTTTCCTGCGACCTCATTGCTGATCTGACGATATATCATTTCAAATGATTTTCCTTAAAAACAAATAAAAGCCAAATGAAAACTAAATAAATACCAAAATATAAATCAACAGAATTATAAATCAACGAAATAGAAATTAGTGTAAATATTAACTTTATGCTCAATATAATATATATTTGTTTATATGTTGAACTCAGTATTCTTAACCACTCACACATTGCCATCAGGCCAGCATCTTTGAAAAACAATTATTTGAATTACTAAAATTACTCTCTCGTTTATTTATTATTTGGAATTTAATTCCTCGACGCTCTACGCTTCTCCTCTATCATCATCCACACACACCTTAACTCTAGACGCGCTGTTTGATATGGTAAGCAGCTTTTCACCTTAATGGCTATGGCAACTTCGATCCAGCCTGGCCAGGCGCATTTGCAAAAAATTAGCTCTGACATGGGAACTGTTGGTGTTTCATTAGCGACCCAACACCAGCCGTGGTCATTGGAAACAGCAGCAAGTCTGTTACAGTCTTATCGACTACGTCAGGATCATCTCCCAGATTTGGAGCAGATTGTTGCTTCCAAGAACGTAGAACAACAATGTACATCAGATTTACTAACTGATGCAAAAGGTTTTTCACCATTCAAAGTTGATCAAGTAACATTACCAGCAGCACTTTTGAAATTAGCCTCATCAGGTGCTAGGTCTGGTTGGCTTCCTGAAATCAACACTATTTGGATGGGCAACGAGCATCAGACAGTGTTTTGGAAACTCGACAGTAGTGAAGTTCGTGAGTTCAGTATTGATGAAGAATCACCCAAGGAGTCGATTGTAGATGTGACAATAGCCATTCCTGATCGCAAAGTATTCAGTGATGATGTTCGCCATATATTGGTGGTTTCTACTGCTACAAAAATGAGACTCATTGCTGTTGATCGACAGAATCAGTACTATAAAACTGATCTCAGCATTTCTATTGCTAACCTTGGAGTTCCCCTTGTGAAAACTACCAGTCAGGGGCGCATTTTTTTCAGTTGCGAAATGACCGGAACTTCAATCTGGGAATTCAAATATCACGCAAAGGAGGGCTGGTTTCAGCCGAAGTCTCAACGGGTCTGCTATGGTGGTAGTATTTTCAGTGGTCTCTTCAATGGTAATACCACATCTAAAGATGCTGAGCATATCCAGGATATACAACTAGATGAGTCCACATCATTGCTATATGCACTCACCACTAAGTCAAATATTCTGGTGCACTCAATAACATTGACCTCTCTCAATTTTGCGAAAACGCTGACCAGTAAAAGTTTGGCTCAAGTAAGTCAATCACCCCAATATTTACATCAAAATCACCCCAATACGATAGGGCAAAACCAATTTGATAGTTCTCGATTTGTTACTCGACCTGTTTTTGGGACTTCTTCAAAATTTCAGCCTCAAGATCAGTTCCAGTACTCGCAATCTTTACCTACTCAACCTTCACTGGCAAAGAATGAGAGTAGCAGTTCAACAAAAAAGACACCAAAGACACCAAAGAAGCATAATATTGTGGCTATAAGTGCTGTCAGTGTCTCAGATAGTCGTCATATAAGACTCGTCGCAATTACCGCCGGTGGCACTCGTGTGTACGTTAGATCTCTTGATCCCAAACACCCGATCAATACTCTTAGCCCTGCTTACTCACAACACTGTGATGCTGGTGAGTTTGAGTCTCGTGAATTTGGCAACTTAAGTGCGGCTAGTATGGGTCGAATTACTTATGCGGTTTCTGGTGACTCTGTCTTATGCTCCTCTATTGATGATGCTCGGGTCTCTCATCAGTTCGATATCCAGTCTTTACCACTGACCTTCTACGAACTTAGTGGTTGGTTGAAGCTAGATGGAACTCCCCTGCTTGCTGAGGCTGGTACGTCACAAAACGATCTATTCATGACTAAAACTACCCTGTTTAAAGTGAGTAGACGAGCATTTATTGATAAACTGAACTTCAATGTAGAAAATTCGTACTCCCTTGCTCAGATTTACGGCCCCATGCAACTGTGTCACTCTCTTCTCACTTTAGCGGTGGAATCAAATAACCGAAATATCCGTGAGAATGCTATTAGCGAGTTTTTCAGGTTTGGTGGCCTACCGCTATTCCGACAAGATCAAATGCAGACGGGATTTTTGGGACATGCTTCTATCAGGCTTAGCTCTTCTTTCGATGGCTTGGCTCTCTATCTGACCAATATTCTAAACCCTATTTGGAATCAACCTATTATAGGTGAAAACATCAGGTATTTGGATAATCTGAAACTTGACAAGATTTACAGTGAACTGAGTGGACTAGTTGAGCTGTTGAATGGAAATCGTTCATTCAGCGAGGGCTTTAGGGAAAGAAGTGTTGGGTCGGCTACCAAATCTTCTGTGTCGGGTGGACTAAGTTCTGGTACAATAACTGGATCTGAGGATTCGGCTCTATTGAGTCAAGCGGAATATAAAGGTTTACAGGCTCTATCCAGTCTGGCCAAATCAAGTCAGGAAGGTATTGCCTTTTTGAGATTGGTTCTTGTCCAGTACGATACTAAACAGTTACTGTCATATTTTGATGAGTCTAAGCTGCAGGTCTTTAAGAAGATGAATTTTGGTCAGTTTTTTATTGAAACCAAGAATAGTGCTGTGACTCGTGAGCTTGTTAACAGCTTGGTCAATTATGTACTCAGTAAGGGTGATTCAGTTGATGCAGTAGCATCTATAATTCAGGAGCGATGCTCATTATATTGTTCGGCAGGCGATGTACTAGAATACAAGGCTCTGGAATATATTCACAATGCTAAGAAGTCTCGACAGCCAGATTTTAGCAATTTGGCAAAGAGTGTTGCCCTCATCAAGAAGGCTGCGTCTTCGCTGCATATTGAGACCTTGCGTTCTATTATTAATGACTATGCCCACTTGCAATACTATACAGGTGCAATTCAAGCTGGTTTGATCGTCGCAGTTGAACAGGATCCTGCTAATATCTCCATTGGTTTCTTGAGATCTAAGTATACTCAGGCTCCCTCTGCTAAACGCCAGAAACAGGACTCAAATCCTGTATTCTCACCAGTGACGGCGACTACTACTCCATCTGCTGGGGAAACTAATAATGAGGGTGAAATAAAGTTCAATGCTAAGATGGCCATTTTTAACATTATATTTTCTGAAGTTTTGACTCCCAATGCCCATCTTGCGGATTCTACTTGCACGGACCCTGCTCATTTTGCAATGATTAATAGTCAAGATGAAGTATGGCACTTTGCTCTGTACGATTGGCTGCTATCGAACGGCAAACAGGATCAGATTGCTTTGCTTGACACGCCATTTGTGGGTAACTATTTGCAGTTGGGAGCTTCTCGTGATCTGAGAATTGCCACTCTTTTATGGAAGTGGCATCAGCGACATGGAGATTTACTTGCCGCTGCAGATGTGCTTCTGGATTTAGCTCGTGGCCCCCTTGTGCCTACACTTGGTCAACGTATTGAGAACCTCAGTAGAGCATTGGGGTATTGCCAGGCACAAGTTGAGCAGCACACGTTGCAAAGCGTCAATATGCTTACGATGTTGAGAGCTTATTTAGGACTAGCATTGATTCAAAACGATGTCCTTACTCAGCTCGAAGCTCGTGCCGACCCCAAAATCGATACTCAGCAACTTCAGACTCGAATAATGACAATTTCAGAGCTTTTTAATGATTGGGCCGACCGTTATGGTCTTTATGAGGTCAGCCTATCTATCTTTGAGGTTGCAGATATGCGTGATCCCGTAGAAATCCAAAATTGCTGGTCAAATCTGTTGATAGCTACGAGGGCTGAGGACAGCCGGGAAAATGTATCGCACTATGCGCATGTTGGATTTTTGATATCTAAGTTGGGTAAGAAATTTCTTTCTGTAGAGTCTATTTTTCCTGTAGGCAATTTACTCGCAATGATTGAGCAGTATGCTGTAGATTACTGTGATAACTCACCACAGGGATGGATTGTCGATGCGTTCTATAATGCTGGTGTAAGCTACGATACATTATTATCCCATTATACCGACATTCTGAGTAACAAAGTACTTGAGGGTGACTATGCAGCTCACGCAGAAAGTAATTTAGCATACTTGAAATCTCTGATCAACATGAATATGTGATATATTAACTAAAAATTTACATTATCTTGTAATTACATATAATGAAAACAATTGAAATAGTAACCAACGTGGCTTCCACGACTCTAAGCTCTAAATTTAGGTATATGTTTATACGTATCTATGTCTGGTAGTTGGCGGCGGAAAGGGTTTATCACCCGCCTAAACCGGACGATTTCTGCCCCGCAATATTCCCAATCAAATCGGGGTAGGTCCGTGCATATGCAATCTTATATTAGGACCTTACCGCAAAGCCCCATCAAATCAAGAAACCTTATATTTACCAGATCTACATATTTATATTGAAGCTACACTGCAATCCAATTGATTACATTTGATCATAGGTTTCATGTCTTATCCGCAAAGAAACTATTATCCCGTTCCTAAAAAGGTTGAGAGCCTCTACCAAGGACGGATTAATCAATTCACTGATGAAAATGGTGAGTTCCGCAATTTGAACCTGGCAAACTTTTATGACCGAACAAGAATTGATTTTGGTAATTTTATTAAAATGGAAGTTTATTCAGTCCCTGATCTGCAACGTCCCTTATTCAAGGAAGCCATAAAAATGGCAAAGGACCAATGGCGGCCTGCTAAGAAAGGTGATATGTTTGGACCTAGCTGGAGTACTCACTGGTTCAAAATTTCCATTAAAATACCTGGTGATTGGCCTGAGAAGTACAATGAACAACCATTGTTTGACTTCGATTCATCTAATGAGGGATTCCTATTCACTGAAGAGGGTGAGGCTATTCAGGGACTTAGTGGTGAACATAAGCGTACTGAAGTTCCAGTTCCTCAGAAATGGGTCAATGATGGCAATTGGCATACTTTCTATATTGAAACCAGCTGTAATAACATCACAGGTGCAGGAACGCCTCCGGACCCAAATCGCTATTTTCGTTTAAATAGAGCTGATTTACTGGTTCCCAATGCGATAACACGAGCTCTCAATTTAGACTTTTGGATTATTGGTGATGCAGCTCGTGAATTTCCTGGCAACTCTTGGCAAAAACATAAGGCATTGGATATTCTTAACAAGATTATAAATACATTTGATAATACAAATGTCGATGAATCAAGTCAAAAGTGTCGAGATATAGCTGCATCTTATTTGGGTGATGTTAATTCGTCTGAAGTTTACAGCCAATCAAAAACGAGTAAAAAGAAAGCATTCGTTGACGAGGAGCTGGTTTGGGCCATTGGTAACTGTCATATCGATACGGCATGGCTATGGCCTTATGCTGAGACACGTCGAAAAATTGCACGAAGCTGGGCTACGCAGTTGAAACTACTGGAAGAGTATCCGGAATATGTCTTTGCTGCAAGCCAAGCCGTTCAATTTCAGTGGCTGAAGGAGGACCACCCTGATTTATTTGAAAAAATCAAAACAGCTGTCAAAAATGGCCGCTTCATTCCTATTGGTGGATCTTGGGTTGAATGTGATACCAATATGCCTAACGGTGAGGCTTTAGTGCGCCAAATGTGGCTTGGTCAACGATTCTTTGAACGTGAGTTTGGTATTCGCTCTAAGGTCTTCTGGCTACCGGATACCTTTGGTTATGCACCTCAATTACCTCAAGTATGTCAACAGGCAGGGCAACCTTACTTCTTGACCCAAAAGCTGAGTTGGAATAACATCAATACCTTCCCTTTGTCGACATTTTCCTGGGTTGGACTTGATGGCTCTCAGGTGGTTTGTCATATGCCCCCTGACAACACTTACACTGCACAAGCGGATTTTGGGGATGTAAAGCGTACCTTAGAACAGCACAAGAATCTTGACACAAGTCAGCATGCTTTGCTTCTATACGGTCATGGTGATGGTGGTGGTGGACCTACACGGGAGATGATTGAAAAACTTCGACGTTGTCGTGGTGTATCCAACGAAGTAAACCAGCTTCCTACCGTCACTACTGGCGATAGCTACACACCTGAGGCTTTCTTTGATAAAGTTGTTGAAAAGTCTGATGATGGTAAAGAATTAGTTACTTGGAAAGGGGAGCTGTATTTAGAATACCACCGTGGCACGTATACTACTCAAGCTGCCATAAAGCGGGGTAACCGTCGATGTGAGATCCTCCTACGTGATCTTGAGTTGTTTGCAACCTCTGCTTCGCTTAAGACGAAGGGTTATGAATATCCATATGAGGAAATTGAGAAGCTCTGGCAACAGGTTTGTCTTAATCAGTTTCATGATGTTTTGCCTGGAAGCGGTATTGAGATGATTTATGAAGATGCACGCAGAATTTATAACGAAGTTTGGATAGCCGGTTCAAAGTTAGTTAAATCAGCATTACAGAATCTTGGCTATGAAACTACGGATCATTTGGATGAAAGTGCGAGGTTCCTTATAGATATTGATGGTACTTTGAAAGATGGTCAAGATGCGCGTCTTACTGCTGAGTACAATGAAATGATCCCTTGTAATTTTGACCTAGTTGCTGCAACAGAATCAAGTGAGTTTGAACTTGAGAATGATAGTTACCTGGTCAAGTTTGTTGAGGGTAACATCACATCTATTTTCGATAAGAGAACTGAGCGTGAAGTATTGGCTAAAAACTCGATTGGCAACCAGTTCATTTTATTTGAGGACCAGCCCTTGAACTTCCCTGCCTGGGATACTGAACAGTATGCTACTGAAAAGTTCCAAATCTTGAAAGCAAAGAGCTGGCAGCAGCGTGATGATATAAGTGCAGAGTTGGTTTACAAATTTGGAGATTCCAAGATCCATCAACGGGTTATTCTCCATACTAACTATATTGAATTTGCCACTAATGTTGACTGGCACGAGACTTATCAGTTCCTTAAGGTTGAGTTTCCCGTTGATGTCGTGAGTGATACAGCTACTTATGAGACCAGTTTTGGTATCCAGAAGCGACCTACTCATTTTAATACATCTTGGGATGCGGCTAAGTTTGAGGTTAATGGACATCGCTTTGCAGATCTAAGTGAGTGGAATTTCGGTGTCGCCTTGGTGAATGATTGTAAGTACGGTTACTCCATACATGGTAACAGGATGCGCTTGTCCTTATTACGTTCTCCGAAGTCTCCTGACGCACATGCTGATATGGGCTTGCATCAATTCCGCTATGCTCTCGCCCCACACAGTGGACCGATGAACCCAGAAATTATTCGAACGGCTCAGTTCTTTAATCATCCCCACTATTGGGTCAAAAATCCTGGATCGAAGCGGCCAGATATTTTTGGGGCAAGGTTGATTCCTCATGTTGTGATGGCCAAGGGTGATCCCAGTATTTTCATTTCTGCAGTTAAGAGAGCGGATGCTGATCAAGGATCGAAGAAACGACGAGCAATCGTGAGAGTTTATGAGTCTATGGGTGGTAGAGCAAATGGCCATCTTAGTAGTTTCTTACCGGTAAAATCAGCGAAAGAGGTTAATATACTTGAGGACGAGCCCAACTCAAAGTCAACCCAGTTGGATGTCCTAATGGCTGGTGCACATGAGGATGTACAAGACCGTATTCCCATCAAACTTCGACCATTTGAAGTGAAGTCAATTCTAATTGAGTTTGAGTAACTAAATTTTAATAATTAAATTTACACCTATGTATGGCTAGCTACGTTCCTCGCTTGAGATTGTTCACACTTGTGATCACTTGTGTTAGGTATTTAGAGATCATATGGGCAGATAGCCACCCCTTCAAAAAGATCCGCCCCCTAAAAAAAGATCCATAATCATAACATATTGTATTTAGTGAAAATCATTTTTCAATAAAAGCTGCAAATTGGACTCTTCACTAAATAGTTTAACGTTTTTTAATCGGAAGATAATACCTCCAATACATTTAATTGGTTTTCTATACAAGTCTAGAGATAATAGTAGATATAGTATATATGTGGAACAGGTCAATATATTCAGTCTATACTAACCCAATATGACGCATCTGATAAGTCTATAGTCCTACTAAATTTCCTGTGCGCGCGGTGGACATTATATTATATGTCAATTAAATTGTGGAGTAGTGGGCAAGGATGAATGCGCAAAGGTAAGGGCTAGCCGCAGGGTCAATTAAACACTTTCAAGATCACCCTGCTTTGTTTACGAAATATTAGATCAATTAAGAAGTTTAGAAAACACAAGACGTATCAGATGAGCGTAGCACACCCTGCAGCCGCGATGCTAGCATTTGGATTTAGTATACTTTTAGTACTAAGTTACACATCTATCGACCAACAATTCTATTATCCGGTCCCCGCTGGGCCAAACCAAGATCTAGCACCAGGAATAATACCAGGAATGTATCTATGGGGGGCAGTAGTCGTAGATAATATTACAATTCGAGGGTATGAACTAGCTCTAGGGCCCCATGCACCGCTTAATTTTACTTCTGACCCACCTCAGGAAGAATTAAGTGGGTACTTGAAAGCAGCTGATAGTTCCCTTGATAACTCCAAAGCCTGTGATGTTGACAATCTACCCGATTTCACTGGCTCAATTGCTCTCGTTAACCATGGTGGATGTAGTATTTATATGAAAATAGCAAATTGTCAGGAGAAAGGAGCCAAAGCCATAGTATTTAGTGGGAATGACGTACCAATCTATACGGTTGACTCAATAGGAGTTCCCGCCCTCATAGTAAACCCTTCAGAGTTTGAAAAGCTTTGGAAACTGGACGGTAGACGAGCCACCATATGGACTCTACCGTCAAATTTAGAATTGTCGTTAACTAGATTAGCGATATTGTTATTTATACGACCGATGATCATGGTAGTGATGGTCCTTATAATTGTAGTTTCCAATATTCGAAATCAAAAGAAGCGACATAAGTCACCACCTGAAATTGTCCGATTACTTCCTGAACGTCGCTGGAAATGCAATTCACCAAATATTTGGCAGCAACACCAATGCTCTATTTGTTTGGAAGACTTTACGGACAATATCGAGCTATTGATTTTACCTTGCAAACACGAGTTCCATAAACCATGTGTAACTCAATGGTTAGTTACAAGACGTGGCGCATGTCCATTGTGCCTTCAAGAAGTACCCAATGAAACGACACCTCTAATATGCTGAGAATAATATTCTGATCATAGTATATCAATTTATTTATCAATCTTTACCGAATTAAATATTAATTACTCAATCTTTACAATCTATTAACTAATTATTGCTGTGTCTCCACCAAATTAATCAATTCAATTCAAATAATATTTTTTTATTATCTTCGCGTTTCAGAACGGGTTAATCTTACCGCGTGTAATGAAGGGTTGGAAAGTACCGGTTAGATCACATGATAAAACATAGCCGTTCAAGTGGCACTGAGAATTGTGGATTCCCATTGTGATTCTCAAGATCAAGCAGAAGAACAAAACCCAAACCCTATCGTGAACTAACCCCACTCTTCCCAACGTTTACCTAAAGGGCGAAAATAAGGCGTTCAGTCACACCTTAAGGTATTTATTTGCATTAATATAACGGTATCATCGAAATGGAAGATAATCGAATTGACAGGTACCAAATAGTGAAAACGCTTGGTGAGGGAAGCTTCGGCAAGGTCAAGCTAGCCTATCACCTGGCAACGAATTCACGGGTAGCATTAAAAATCATTAATAGGAGGACTCTGCAAAAGACAGACATGCAAGGTCGTGTTGAGCGTGAGATCAGCTACTTACGACTGCTAAGACACCCCCACATCATCAAGTTATATGAAGTCATCAAGAATAAGGATGAAATCATAATGGTTCTAGAGTTTGCTGGTAAGGAGTTGTTCGATTATATCGTACAGAAGGGACGTATGACGGAGCAAGAGGCTCGTAAATTTTTCCAACAAATTATGAGTGCTGTCCAATATTGTCATAAGCACAAAATTGTTCACCGAGATTTAAAACCCGAAAATTTGCTGCTTGACGAGAATTTAGACATCAAAATTGCTGATTTTGGTTTGAGTAATATTATGACGGATGGAAACTTCCTTAAAACAAGCTGTGGATCTCCTAATTATGCTGCACCGGAAGTAATTAGTGGCCGTCTTTATGCTGGACCTGAGGTGGACATGTGGAGTTGTGGTGTCATTTTGTATGTGATGCTTGTGGGCAGGCTACCTTTCGATGAAGAGTCAATTCCTGAACTATTCCAGAGAATCAGCCAGGGTGTTTACTCAGTTCCTGATTTTGTCAGCAGCGGAGCTCACAATTTGTTGAGGAAAATGCTGGTCGTTAATCCTTTGGATCGAATTACCATAGATGATATTATCCAAGATCCCTGGTTCCAGACTGATCTGGACCCGTCTATGTTTCCAGAAAGCTCTCATTCCACTGAGGGTGGTCAATTGGATGATAATGTTGTACGTTACCTGAGCGAACAATTAGGATACTCTAGAATCGACATTGAACTGGCCATGAAATGTGAAGAGGGTACCATGAACGCTGAAGAAATTAGGGACGCATACAATTTAGTTCAGGATTCTAAGAATTCGGGTACATCTAGCTCGCTGGACGAGTATATGGCTCGCAAAGCTATTGAAATCAGAGAAAACAATCGAAGGAGAAGCACGGAAACCCCGACCAATAATTCATCCGGAAGCCCGGGAACTGCCGCTGGCTCACACTTCACACCGTCCTCTGTCGGTCGCAATGGAATGCCTACTTCGTTTCCCTTTGATCAAACTCATCTGGGACCAATGGGAGTCTCGGGTTCACAAATCGCCGTTATTCCTCAAAGTCTCCCTCAATATCATTTGGCATACATGCAAAGTCGAGGCGTAACAATGAACAAACGTAGATCACCTGTAAATCTGAAAAAATCAAAGATGAGATGGCACTTCGGAATTCGTTCTCGCTCATACCCTCTGGATGTAATGGGCGAAATTTATAGAGCGCTCGAAAATCTTGGTGCAGAGTGGACTATACCTACTGAGGAAGACATTTGGACTATTTATGTACGGTGGCACAATGAAGCTGCTGCAGCACCTGGTAGAGCGGCAATCTCTGAGATGCTCAAAATGCGCATTCAGCTATATCAGCTGGAGCAAAACAATTACCTTGTGGATTTCAAGTTTGATGGGTTTGAGGACAATAATAATAGTAATAGTAACAAACATGCAACGGAATCACACGCTATTGACGACACCTTTTCAGCTTACCCTTTCTTACGATTAGCTACACGACTGATTATGGAGCTAGCTGTTAATAGCCAGGCATGATAGAATTTAGATATTCATCTTTAGAATTGGTTAGCCAGTTTAGAAAATCATTTTATAGATATAGAACATTCAAGTGAGATCATAAAAGAGAACGAAAGAAAGAAAGAAAAAATTTGAGAAAAAATTATAAAACTATAAAACTATTGCATTATTTATGCATTTTGGATAACTTGTTGCTTCACAGCCCACTTTACAATAGGCTCTCTATGCATACTGAATGGCCTCAACTTTATTTTTAACAAGTGAGATCCGGAAGCTAATGTGCCCTGCTTGAGAATAACAATGAAATCAGGCTTTTCTTTGTTGAGTTCATACTGGGCGGTCATAGCCTTGCAAGCGCTTAAAGCTGGAGACTGGCTAAGTTCCGGAAAGGTGGAGCCGAGAGATTCAAAGACCTTCACATTCTGAACTATGCTAAATAATAAAAACGACCAATCTTCTTCGTCTAAAAGGTCTCTCCGAAGGCACATTCCAACGAGTATGTCTAATGATCGACCGATCGTTTCGTTTATCAGTTTTGATGTCTCCAGTGTTGCGCCGCCCTTTTCCATTCTAGTAGTAGATTGTCTCAACAAAGATATTAGTGTTTTCCAAAGCTGTGCCCAGTTATATTGCCAGACAAGTTTTTTTGCTGCCATTTGGTTGCAGACTTGATAAATGAGAAGAACTGCTTGTATTATTAGGTTCCAGTCTGGCTTTTTAAGAGTACATCCCGTCTTGAGAACTAATGTAACGGTATCAAGAACGCCAGCCAACAGCACACGTCGGGAGGAATCCAAGGCCAGCTTGGATGTATTTAATTTTATGACCTGTTGCGTTGCTGAGTCGGTGAGAAGTGTAAATTCATTATCAACTAAATTCCTCAAGAGAAGTATTAGCAGCCATGAATTACTTATCAAGATCGGGGTTTTCATTGATGCGATACTAGGAATACTAGCTTCTATCAGTGCAACCAAAGCTGGCGAGGATGCTAGCTGAGATGTGAAGACAGAGTTGTGTAAAGCAAATAGATAAAGGGGTAAAATGGACTTAGATAAGCTTGACGGATCAGACTCACTTCCTACTTTGGCAAGTATATGCTGATTATTGTTATTTCCAAACCACGTAGACATCCACCCTACAACACTCGTTGTGTCTGAGCTTGGTTGTACTAAAGACGACGACGAAAGCTTCCGTTGAAGTAGAGCAAGTATTTTAATCATCACCGCTTCATCAACATAGTCCTTAATTCTTTGCTGGTAGGTAAATAGATCGTCATCATCGTACATATTCAGGGCAGTCAAATTGCCAATACAAGCAAAGGCATTAACTGCCGTCTCATCATCAATTTTTTCATCGATAACTCCAATAAAAGCAGCGAAGAAGTTTTTCGTGCTAAATAAAGAGCTGAGCTTGGTATTCCAAGAGTTGGAACTTACCTTTAGAATCAATTGAGTTGCTACTTCAACGACTCTTCGCTGCTTACTGTTAAGTAATGTCAATAGATTCCCAGTAAGGTTATCGAAGAGATTTGCTGCATCATCAATACCCGCTAGGAGATCAATAGGTGAAGATAGCAGAGAATTAGCCTTGGATTTGGTGAGAACATCACACATCACAATCTCTAATACGCATAGGGCATTGATTATTATATCATTAGGCAGATCCGAACTTAAGTTAGCCACTGAAGCCTTGACTAAAGTACGTATTACTGATATTTCGTTATCAGATGTGAGATCAGGTTGAGATGTCAGCACTTTTTTCAATTCATTCTTATTTACAGGTAACAAAAATAGTTCCACCCAGTAACCAGGTGGATGAGGAAAATCCCGGAAAAGCTTCTCGTAAATTATCACAACTTTCGGAATATGCTTAGATGGTTCGGCATTGACCTGTTGGAGAGGAGAATCCAGCGCTGATTTCAAGACGGATGCATCACTAGCAGTTCGGCGGTGCGACTTTTGAGGATGATTTTTATTTTTATTAGGAATTGAAGAAGAATCTGAGGAGGCAGACATATTCGAATCAGAATGCCTTTATTATGTCTCGGTACTTAGTGAAAAGCAGAGTCTTAATACTGAAAATATAGCTGGTGCTCCTATTTCTGGGTATCTCTCTTGCCTTAAGCAGGAGAGGCGGATACGGCGACATGATATCGGTTTAGGCTAGATGTTCCTTTGAGAAATCCAGAATTTTATTAAGTTTTCATGGGACAACATTATCAACCAATTTAAACCCAATAAATATTAGATTAATTGGAAATTCACATTAGCTTGAGTTTATTTAAAAGTAAATAATAATCTATTAAACGATGTAAATGCTGTAAGTGATCTACTAAATGATGTAAACACCCAGACATATATCCTACTAAACTATTCACTAAGCAATCTACTATGAATCACCCAAATTACAGCTCATTCTTCTATAGATAACGTCTTTGTTTACGGCCGTGTTGTTGTACTTTTTGTTGACATTTGGTCACGTTTAGGGCAAGGTTAATTACTGGGCTAGGCAGCTCTGCACTTGACTTAAACCCCTGGCTTGCATTTAAGGAGAGTAGAGGAAGGAAAGGTACGGATCATACAAATTCAGATTATAAAAAAGCCATCATTCAATGATAAGTGGAAATCTTGAAGACCCAGACTTCCAGAATTCTCTCCACAATATCGCCTTTAAAATTCGTAGTTCTAAAAAGACAGTCTTTGTAGCTGGCGCGGGGATTTCATGCAATGCTGGTATCCCAGACTTCCGATCTAAAGATGGCTTATACCAACTAGTGAAACAGCGCTTTCCGGATACTTTCGTGAAAGGCAAAGATTTATTTGATGTCATTTTATTTAGAGATGAAAAGTCAACAGAAGTGTTCTATTCATTTATAGCTGGTCTTCGAGCCGCTTCCTTGCAGGCCAATCCTACTGCAACTCATCGATTAATCAAACTTCTCAAGGATAAGAAAAAGCTGATGAGAATCTATACACAGAATATTGATGGTTTGGAATCAAAGGTGGGCTTAGGATCTAATGATACTGTTCAATTACATGGTGATATTCACCAGCTAAAATGTATGCAATGCTCTTATCAGTTTGCTTGGTCTCCTGAATTCACAGAAGAAATGCTCGATGGTGATGCACCAGACTGTACACAATGTGCTAGCACTTCATTAGCGCGTCAAATGAGCGGTAAAAGAGGCACAGCTATTGGCCAACTTAGACCAGATATCGTGTTGTACGGTGAGGAGCATCCACAAGGTGACGAAATAGCCAACATTCTGAAAAAGGATTGTTCCAGATCCCCAAGTATGCTAATTGTTGCGGGAACTTCCCTCAAAGTCCACGGAATTAAGAAACTAGTGAAGGCTTTGGCGGTATCAACTCATGCTGCAGGCGGCATGGTGGTCCTGATCAACAAGACTGAGCTAAGCCACAGTGAATGGGGTGATGTATTTGACTACCATGTCCAATGTGATGTGGATATGTGGTGTACATCTCTAAAGAAATATATACCGAGCTTCTTCGAAACACAAACTAGAATTAAGGTTGATCGAAAGAGGAATAGCGAGTGTACTCTGCAGGCAAAGCGCACTAAATCTGATCCTTATAATGAAATGTTTCAACAAAATGCCTTACTAAGAAGCCCAGTATCTATTAAGACACTAGATGAGCCATTAACTCAAGAATATTCTCAAGATGAGTCGCCAGATTGCTCGCAAGAAGCATCCAGTCCAATGACAAGCCCAATCCTTGATTTCAGTGAACCTATGAAAGATATTACTCCCATGAGCTTGAAATTAGAGGAATTTTAGAGACTTGTAATGTATTATATACCTTAAATCTATTTAATTAATATCCGAATTCCCCTGCATCCTCGATCAACCTTCCCTTGCCCTCAAAATTGTGTGAATGCCAGTACGCGCGTATGCGACACATTACTGTCAGTTCAGCCAGTGGAGAAGTCACGAGTGACTGAAATATAGAGAGAAAACTAATTCATGAGATCACTAAGTAAGCTAAAATTTGTCACCAAATATTAACCAGTTTTATTTTTTGAATATAAGCTTATCTTGTATATGTATTATAAAACACTAATTGGTCAAAAAGTACTGATCTAATCTATATATAATGGATGTTCACCACCTTCAGAGCGCGGCCAGACTGTTTGCGCCGGGTTTGTTGTCCAGATTATACGAGAAACGAGCTCGTACTCTTGATTCATATAAATCTATAGTTCACACTTGTCCAAAGTGTCATGTAATTTGGATACCCGGAGTTAATGTTACCGTTAGATTGAGAGATTATACAGTGGCATCTAAGAACAAGAGTAGAAGAACGAGGAAAAGACTTGCCAATAAAAAAGCATTAAAGAGTCAGATTTTTGAAGAGAAATTAAAAAATCGACTTGGAGATCGATATATCTCCAGTGACGAAACTGGTAGTGCTAAATATCTTCACTATGTGTGTAAATTGTGTCTATCAGGGGAGCTTAAGCAGGGGGTCCCTCAGGATTTGAATAAACGAAGAGCTGAGCTCAAGTCGATTCAAAGTAAAACTAAGAAATTTGTTGATAGTCCCAAACCTGTAGGGAACACCAAGCCTTCAAAGCCAGGAGGAAGGCTAACATTAGGGAACTTTTTACTTTAATCTAATTATGGAAAGAACAGAAATTTAATTGTTTATGTAAACAAATTAGGAAACGTTTATTAAAAGAAATGACTTAGCAGGAGAATTGAAAGCGAGCGAATATGGATTTAACTCGATGTGTGTGTGTCAGGAAAGTATTTAAATAGCCCACACGATCAGAGTAATTCCTAGTACTCGTAGAGAAATTGAATTGAAATGTCTAGAAGCTCTATTGGCTAAATTTGGCGGCGTTTGTTCACTGGAACTGGGCGTAGCCAATCCCGGGCTCAGTGATGTTTTAGTTGTTGGGATCTTAGGAGATGAGGTGATCCTGGACGATGAAGTAAGATTATCAACAGAAGATGTCACTAAACTTGTAGTTGAGGTAAACAACTGTGAATTAGCAGTTGCTGCTTCAAGACTTGGGCTAGTTTCAGCCGGTCCTTCCAACAGTGTGCTTGATCCATGTTCAATCATATACGTGAGCAAACTTGTGGGACATGTTGTAGTTGGTGACAGTGTTGACACCGTTATCACAATTCCTGATAGAGAACTGGCCGAGTTTCTTGGAATAGTGGCAAAAGTAGGTACAGAAGGTGAGCCTTGTTCAACTGCCGAAGACAGAGTGGACAATTGTCCAGCTTGAGAAGTGGTGAGAGCTGAGCTAGAGCCAGACGAGGAAATCCCAGGAGCTGAACCGGATGGAGCTGAGCCAGGAGTTGATCCAGTAGCTGAACCAGATGGAGCTGAACCGGATGGAGCTGAACCGGATGGAGCCGAACCGGATGGAGCCGAACCAGGAGTTGATCCAGTAGCCGAACCAGATGGAGCTGAACCAGGAGCTGAACCAGGAGTTGATCCAGTAGCTGAACCAGATGGAGCTGAACCAGGAGCTGAACCGAATGGAGCCGAACCAGATGGAGCTGAACCAGATGGAGCCGAGCCAGGAGTTGATCCAGTAGCCGAACCAGATGGAGCTGAACCAGGAGCTGAACCAGATGGAGCTGAACCAGATGGAGCCGAACCAGGAGTTGATCCAGTAGCTGAACCAGATGGAGCTGAACCGGATGGAGCCAGACCAGAGCCAGAAGGAGAACCAGGTGGAGAACCAAGTGCCGAACCAGAACCAGTTTGGGTGGGGGCGTATGTACCTGTACCTGTAACACCACATGGAATCTGAACTGGTACAGTCATAATACTCGTAAATCCACTAATATTAACTGTAGAGATAAAGTTCGAAGTAGGAATGCAACTCAATCCTGTAGTTACTGATGGAATAGTAAGTGAACATACCGTGGTATACTCAGACTCAGTACAGACACTTTCAGTGCACTTGATAGATACTGTAGAGATTAACGTAGTACCAGGAGAGAAAAGAGACTGAGAACCAGTTGTTCTTGTCTCTGATGAACCTTGAGAGGATCCTGCAGACAAACCACATGGCTGTGTTATTACTGTGGTCAAAGTTCGAGTAGAAGACAAGCTGACTATATCAGTTGTGACTGTTGTCGTTTCTTTACAACTATTCGTGACTGGGGATGTAGATGGTACAGTAGCTCCAGGTGAAGTAGTTCCAGCACTATTACTTGAGATACTCTGTATGGAGATGATACTGCTTGATGGTTTACTAGAGTTTTGTGCGGTTGAATACTCTTGAGAGAGACTACTCACACCATTTAAACTCTGAACTGGCCCTCCTGAATTGATATTCACACTAGAGATAACCTGATCAATAGATTGAGAACCACTAATTTGCTGCTGAGAGTTCCCCGGTGGTGAATTTCTTGAGGCTTGGGAACTATATGAAGCTGATGAACCACTAGTTGGATTAACACTAGTAATTGACTGTGTAACACTCGAATTATGATTACCAGCAGTTTGAGTACTACTAGGGCCTTGTGATACATTACTATTCTGAGGCTGAATCGGCGTCTGAGAGCCGTGGCTCGGTGTTGCGCTGTTTGATAAAGAACTTTCTCCAGGCAATGAGGTAGTAACTTGAATAGATAAGGATGAAGATTGTAAGCTACTAATTGATGATTCCATACCAGGTGAACTTAGTGAAGGTAGAACAGAGGATCCTGCAATGCCGCTAGATGAGTTTCCTGAGCCAATGTTAGATTCCTTGGGTACTACGTTAGTGACAGAAGCTGGTCCACATGGAGCTGAAGCCGCAATCGTTATTGTTGTTGCTTGACCACTAAATAAAACTGTTGACGTAATGGATGATCCAGTAACACACTGGTCGGGAATTGTTGTGGGCGGCACCGAAAATGTGCAAACAGTTGTTACGATAGTATCAACACAAGTTATTTGGTGACATGGTAAGGAGATAGTTGTAGTAAGAGTGCCACCGGGTCCAATAGTTGTTGCCTTAGTTGAACTACTATGACTAGGTCCATTCTCAGTAGGTGTTGTAAAAGTTATCAATCCTGAATTAGTGGTCAGAGGTGGATTAACTAATGTGGAGTTATTCAATACAGCCGTGGACAAAGTAAATAAACCAGAGGTTTCAGAGGAAACATGTGAACTATAAATGCTCGAAATGACGCTTGATTGAGGTAAAGTGGTATTTCTAGTCGTTTCAATGGGATTTGGACTAGAGACTGGTATATTGCTTTGAGATCCTGTTGTACTTATTTGGGGTGTGCAGGAAACAGCAGTAGTTAATATTAACGTTTCAGTACCTGAAAGAGCTGTAACAACTGTATTAATAGCACAAGGAGTGGTATTTCCTGGAGTTGTTCGAATTGGATAAATCGTGGAAAGCATATAACCAGATCGGCTACAGATCGACTTGTGCTGACAAGGAACTGTTAGAACCACGTATGATGGACTTTCCGACAGACTCAATACAGCTCTACTCGTAGAAGTCGGTAGTGTAGAGTTGATGGGGATCAGCGGAGAACCTTGAGGCTGAGAGTTTGATATTAGAGGGCCATTTGGAGTAAGCAATCCACTAGGAGTAGGACCACTATTCGGTACTTGAGAATTTGTAGGAGCTTGTGATTCGTTAGATCCTTGAGTTATGGGTGTTATCTGGAGTGTAGTTCCCGAAGGGCTCTTGGATCCAAGTGATGTGGCTTCAGAACCAGTGAGCTGCTGAGAAATTCCAGTCTGGGTGTTTGAGAGTCCAGGCCCTTTAGGCGACGTGGATCCATTAGCAGTTTGAACAATGTTAGATGCCTGTGAATTGGGAGATCCGTTTGGTCCTATGGGTGTTGACACTTGTGTATTTCCTGTCGGAACAGTAGAGCCACATGGAAGTGAAACAGTGATAGTAGCCGTCTTTGTTGCAGATGACACAACAATCTCTGTTAGAATTTCTGTAGACGTCATGCATTGTCCAGGGCTCGTTGCAGTGGGAACTGGTATAGAGACAGGAGTCGTATAGAAGGGTGACTGACACTGGATGTGTGTGCATTCAACAGTTACTAATGTTGTCAAAGTAGATCCAATGATTGGGCTCGGTTGAGAAGCAACTTGGGAACCAGTAACTTGCTGTGAAATTCCGGGCTGAGAGTTTGAGACCTGAGGACCATTAGGAGTAAAAGATCCGTTAGGATTCTGAACACTATTGAGCACTTGAGATTTAGCAGGAACTTGTGATAGATTAGGTCCTTGAGCTGTAGGTGTTGTTTGTGGTGTAGATCCTGAAGGGCTCTTAGATCCAAGTGAGGTGGCTCCAGAACCAGTAATCTGCTGAGAAATTCCAGGCTGGGTGTTTGAGAGTCCAGGACCTTTAGGTGAAGTGGATCCATTAGCAGTTTGAACAATATTAGATGCCTGTGATTTGGGAGATCCGTTTGGTCCTATGGGTGTTGACACTTGTGTATTTCCTGTCGGAACTGTAGAGCCACATGGAAGTGAAACAGTGATAGTAGCCGTCTTGGTTGCAGATGACACAACAATCTCTGTTAGAACTTCGGTAGATGTCATGCATTGTCCAGGGCTCGTTGCAGTGGGAACTGGTATAGAGACAGGAGTCGTATAGAAGGGTGACTGACACTGGATGTGTGTGCATTCAACAGTTACTAATGTTGTCAAAGTAGATCCAATGATCGAGCTGGGTTGAGAAGCAACTTGGGAACCAGTAACTTGCTGTGAACTTCCGGGCTGAGAATTTGAGACTTGAGAACCTTGAGGTGTCTGAACAGTACTGGTCTCTTGAGAACTAGCTGGCATTTGTGATTGATTGGGTCCTTGAGCTGTAGGTGTTGTTTGTGGTGTAGTTCCCGTAGGGCTCTTGGATCCAAGTGAGGTGGTTTCAGAACCAGTAAGCTGCTGGGAAATTCCAGGCTGGGTGTTTGAGAATTCAGGACCTTTAGGCGAATTGGATCCATTGCCAGTTTGAACAATGTTAGATACCTGTGAATTGGAAAGTCCGTTTGATCCTATGGGTATTGTCACTTGTGTATTTCCTGTCGGAACTGTAGAGCCACATGGAAGTGAAACAGTGATAGTAGCCGTCTTTGTTGCAGATGACACAACAATCTCTGTTAGAACCTCTGTAGACGTCATGCATTGTCCAGGGCTCGTTGCAGTGGGAACTGGTATAGAGACAGGAGTCGTATAGAAGGGTGACTGACACTG
>JAKUBR010000045.1:0-37904 GCA_030563285.1 Starmerella khaoyaiensis | reverse complement strand
GGATTGGTTCGACTTTGGGTGTGTATGTTTCACACCGTTCTTTCTTTGCACCTATATATTAGTAGAAGAACAAAGGATAATGTTCTTATTTCTACTATGTTCGTTCGCCCCAGGGCTTCCCTGAGTTGGTCAAGTACATAAAATTGGGGGTGTGGGGACACGGGCAACCATCCTCCCAGATGGTTGTGAAACCCAATATTATGAAACTCGACGACCCAAGGACGGGGATCCCAGTTCGCATCTCCATTAGAAAGACCTGGTGTGGGGAATGGGGTCGCGACATCACCTCTTAAGGTGACGGTGTCTTTCTAATTTCGATGAGGGATCCTCCACCCTGCATTCATACGGTCTTATACCATAAACCGCCTCTTGCAAACACCGAGCAAGAGATACTTACCTTGTCCACTCTTTTCTCCGGGGAGAAAAGGTGTTCTGAAGAAGAAAATTCCTTCGCGATGTTCCATTTGACCTCTTCATGATTAAGGTTCAGTCCCCAGAATCTCATGGGTTCGGCCTAATTAGTGCTAAATCCTCTAAAATGAAGATATTAAAGCAATACTAGGAGATAAATTGTAGAAAAAAAATTGTTTACGGTATAATTACTTATTTTATATACATATATTGGGCTATTTTTTGATTTCACGACCATTTCGAAGTTCTCATTTTTTCGAAAATCTGGGTAGGTCGAGGCTTCATCTCGTCGTTCCTTAAGGTTTACTTACCTACCAGACGATCAGAAACTCTTGAATATTAAGTTGGTTACTAGAATAAAGTATTACCCAAGTCCTGAACGCAGTCTCGGATTGCCTGCAGCCCGGGGACAATTCTCAAGAAATATGGATAAAACAGCAATGTCCTTCTTCACCAATATTTGAGCATCCAAAATAAGTAAATAATTAAGTAGAATTCAACTTAACAAAATTGCCTACGCTTTCAATTAGACTATCGGTGTTTTGAGTCCTTGTCCTTGTGAGAAGTCCATATTGCCCAATAATGTTTGTGAAAATCAAAATAAACAACGTATGTCCCCCCTAATAGCTACAATATTATCCTCATTTGTTCAAAGTATCGACTAGGGCCAGTTTGCGAGCCTTCTCAGCTCGTACATCATCGAGTGACTCAATACTACGCACATCACCAATGATATCCCGCATCTTACCAAAATAAACATCATTCAGAAGAGCACGTAGTTTGCTTTCCATCTCTTCAACAAGAGTACCTACATTAGCAACGTGATCATTTTCCTCTTCCACTCGCATTTTGCGTTCAGTCTGACGCGTCAAATTACCACTCAAATCAATTGAAGATCCGAATTCAAGCATCACTGACGAGGTCAAGCGGTATGTGCTATGGGTAGCATTATCCTTAACTATTTCGAAGACATGAACTGAGTCCCATCTCGACTGGTCTTGCTTCTTTTGAAATAAGACAACACCAGCTATATCAGACTCCTGCTCCCAGAGATAGCAACTCGTATATCCGCCTTCATAGTAAAGTTCTCGATAAGTGTCAAAGGCATCATTAGCAAGAACCTCAAGATTCCTCAAGTATTTGGGAAGCGGTTCAGCATCATCAACAGGAGGAACAAATTTGTTGGTAAAAGGAGATCGGTAACTATCACCATCACGGTTATAATCACAACAGAGGAACGGTTTATTGGAGGAGTCCGTTCGTAAGATAAGTTGCTGATCTACACTACTTAGAAGTTCCTCAGCGAGATCCTGGTTTTCTTGACATAATAAATTCAAATTCTCGGTAACATTGCGTGGTGATACACGTCTTAATAAGTCTAGCGCAGCGTCATATTGTTCCTCTACGTTTGACATCTTTCGATACCCGTGTTATATGTGTATATGGGTTTAGGTAAATGGTCTTGATTAGGGTCAAGGACAAAATAGTTAAGGGTTTGATATTTGGGATCACTTTTGCAATGAGACATGCAAGGATTTGGTAAAGGGATCTCCTGGCTCGCTATTTTATTGGCGGTTTATTTAGTAGCTATAAGAACGACATCAAGTGGGAGATAATAGTCGGGAGAGTACAATTAAAACATATTAAATATACATAATAAGAGTATGTTTATACATACAATGTGAATTTTTGATCTTGCCCTTCTTTCCCTTCTAGCTTTAATTCTTTCATATTATTTGTCGAATATCCGAAAGAAGTAGCACCAACGGATTTATTGCGGCGATCAATGTTGACGAGCTGCATGATTGCTGGTCACATGGCGCGCAATATCGGATCAATCGAACTATAAATATGGCTGCACTTTCCAAATCTGTTATTTGGAATCAATTGAGCCAATTGAATTAATTCTCTTACAACCAACCTTCAATGAAATTTAAAACCGACGATATTGGAGAGTACGAATCCGCATTGCGGTGGGGCGCTGTTCAAGGTGCCGGCTTTGGCCTTGGAGCCTCGTTGTTGGCATCGACGTACTTAAGTCGACGTACTTCTTTTTTTAAATACGCAGGTGGGTTCCAGCGAGTTCTTGTTTTTGTTGCACCTTCAGCATTTGGTGCGATGGTCAACATGGAACAGACTTCTCGAGCATTTGAGGAGCATAAACGCATGCTGCAACATGGCGGAGAACTCCCTGAAAGTGAAAAGGGGTCTCAATCCCTCTCAACATGGTTCAGTAATAACAAATATAAGTTTATTGTTACTGGATGGGCTGCTTCCTTGGGCGGATCTTTTTGGCTGGTAAACCGTGACAAGTATATGACCAAAGCTCAGAAGATAGTTCAAGCTCGTGTGTATGCTCAGGCGTTGACTGTGGCAATGTTGCTTGCTTCAGTTTTACTTAATGTTGCTGAACCGGAGAGCGAAGTAATTAAGCATATCACCGAGGAACAAAGTAAATCGTGGGAGCGCGATTTAGAATTTGTTGAGCAAGCCAACCACCTGCAAGGTCAAAGTTTGAGTAGTCATGAGCAACACGAAAGTTCCAAACGTGCTGCTGCTGCGCTACATAACTTTAAAAAATCTCCTGGTCAAATTGCGAAGAGCATTCAAAGTGAAAGAGGTGATAAGAATCCCGAAAATCTGGCTGCGTTAGATCAGGGACAGGATAGTTCTAAGAACGATAAATTGAAAGAGAAGAAAAAGGCACAATCAGAGAAAGAGTCCTCTGGAAAGCCAGATGATGATGAGTCCAAGCAGGAGTCTAAGCAGGAGTCGAAGGAACAGGAGCCCGAGGAGTCTAAGGGTGAGTCTAAAGATTCCAAAGATGAATCTAAAGATTCTAAAGACGAATCTAAAGATTCCAAAGATGAATCCAAAGATTCTAAATAGTCCAAGGAATCCAAAGAAGAATCAAAGAAATCTGAAAATGATAATAAGGATAAGTCCACCAAGAAATAAGTCTGCAATAACAAGCCATTAAAACTCGTAACATTATTATTATTATTATTTACTGAGAAATAATTATTTCTAAACCTTTACTAGACACAAATAATTTATAAATCCTCCTCCAAATCAACAAAACTTTGCCCTTCGGTCTCCACAAGCCATGCGGACCCGCCCCATACGCTTAGAAGAACTGGCAATAAAACAAGGCTATGCAGTGTCGCACAGATGATAAGGGCCAGCCACATCCGGAAATAGTAAATATTGAAAATCTTCGATTGGGAAAAAGCCAAGACACAGACTCCAATGACTTTAGTTACGGCTACACCACCAAATACTGTCCCACCGGTCACCGCCAACGCATTATAAGCTCGATCGACTTTAGAGAACCCACGGATACCAATGGATCTAACACGAGGAACAAATGTAAATGATCGAGCAATATGAATACTAAATTCGACGGCTAAACCAACACAAATCACTAGATTTACCAAGCTCAATGCATTGAGGCTGATTCCAAATAAGTACATCATTCCAAATACATTTACCATCAGTGAGACAACAACTCCACCAACGATGAGCGAAGTCCTCAAGTTTCCCAAAAGTAACCAACTTAATATCCATGTCACGAATATAGCCATGCTCACCAGCTTTAATGAGTCAGAAACCATAGTTAAGTACTGGGCAAAGAAGGGGTAGAAAACCGAGTATGCGAATACTGACAGACCAGTTTGCTTTTCGATACGACCAGTGAGAAGCTTGCTTGTTGCATACGCATCGATGTAATCTTGTTGGGAACGGAGAGGTACATGGTTAGTCCTTACATATGCTGCTTGAACTGTTCCGTCTTCTGATGTCATCAATTTCATATCATTATAACTGCTGCTTTTGCCGTAATCAGTGATGCTTTTAATTTCACCACTATTTGACCATCTTTGACTTATGGATTGTCCGTAAGGTGCTCTACCAGCCAATGGACACTGGTCGGAAGGTTGATTGAGCCATTTATTAAGATAATGGGTAAATTCTGTTCCCTCAGGTAGACCAGTCATATTGAAGTTCCAGGACTTGTCTCTATAGCATGTGTGTCCATTTTCAATACAACAGGTATCTAGCGATGGATTCAGCCACATGAAAAAGTCGTCAATCCAGCTCGCCGGTGCAGTTGCAAGCCAACTCATTTCAGGAAATTTTCGCTCCATTTCTAAAATGTTCGACAAAGAATTCGTCTCACAGGTCGAAAACCTACTACACAACTTCTGCTGGACTTCCCTAGACTCAACAGGAGCATCTGGATCAAAAGTGACAACAAAATAAACGGGTGGACCAACGCCTAAAAGTTCATAAACGTCACTATAATACGACACAAGAAAAGACTCTTTTGGAACAGCTAATCTTTGATCAAGCCCCATAGTTAACTGAGGAAGCACATATAAAGAGAAGGCAAGCCACAACAAGAAAAAGCAAGTAACAGCTTGCTTAACACTCTTTCCCAGAAGAAAAGGCGTATATTGAGACCCAATGATAAACGAAAATCGCCTGTGATCCGATTGATTATGATTGTAATCTACGGATCGTGTCGGTGATTGCGTTGTCGATAGCGCTGCAGATAAAGACGGCGCCAGTAAATGCTGGCCAGTATTATTGTGTGTTTCTGAAGTGGTTCCACCATTATTATGTACAGCAGTGGGAGGAGTTGCGGAAATAACATTTGTCGCCTTTCTCTGTTTGTGGAGAACTAAAAGGGAGACGAATAGAGTCAATTGCAAGACTGAGTTAATGAAGACCGCGAGACAGGCGAACACAGCAAAATTATGCACAGCTGGCATCTGAACCAACGCAGCAATAGCTAGGGTGGCAACTTCAGCTGATGTGCTTAAAATAATCGAAGGACCAATACTTGAAATAGAAGCCGAGACCTGATCTTCGATAGTGAAAAGGGTGGGATTCACCTCACTGACGAGTGACACTTGATGTACTATCAAAAAGATATTATCAACGCCGATTGCCAGCGCTAAAAACGGAATAACTTCGGTAATAATAAGTGTCAATTTATACCCACAGAGACTCAAAATACCAATGGAGGAGGTAACCGAGCAGAAAACAACTAATATTCCCGCTAGACCCAACCATACACTCTCTCCTAGTGTTAGAGCAACGTATGCAAACATTGCCAAATAGCTGAAGATAACAATTTTAATATCCGCTTGACCTGATCGGCCAAGTTCACGTTCTAATGAACTTTCAACGTTGAAGCTAACGCGTAGATTCATTTCCTTAGCCTCTGTTGTAACATTTTTTCTGAAAAATTCTTCAACCATCAGCTCCCATTCTTCAACACGATGAAGATACACCGGGTCTTCTGAATTTTCTAGAACCCAAGTGGTTACTAACGCTGTCGACTCAAGGATCTCCTGACGCGATGTATGATCAATACTACCAAATACGAGCTGTGGATCAATAGGTTGCTGGAACTTGGGAAGACAATTTACTGGCTGTTTCACACAGCTTTGAAGCTTATTTTTCCAAGTTGGTGTATTTCGTATGCCATATCCAGTCACACTCTCTACAACACAGCTATCCCCAACTGGCTTTAAACAGAAGTAATCCAAAGAATCATAGAGAATCGGAGTTTGCATAGCAGCGACACGAGCCTCAACGGACTTCAGCCAATCCAAAGTTTCATAATCTTGCAGTACCGGACCAGTTTCATTGACCACAAATAGCTGAGTTGTACGATAAAACCCACCATCAAATTTTTCGTTAAAGTATTTCCTTTCCAATGCGACTTGACTACTGGGTGCGACCCATAAATTCACTGGATTAGACTCTAATTGCATTCCAATCAAGCCTAAGGAAGAACATAGCACGAACAGTGCACATATGGTAGTGACAAGCCAAGGATATCGAGCACAAAACTTACCCTGGCGATTCAGCCAGTTGGATATCCAGCTATTTAAAGGGTAGCTCCGTAAATTAAGGCTACCTAACTCTAAAGAAGGCAAAGCAAAGGGATCGTCTTCATCGAGCTCATCATCCTGTATTAGTCTCTGTATTTCCATAGCTGATCTCTTTTTTTTTGAATTTCGAGCTTGAAACCACAGCAGAATGAACCCAACCACAAAGGCCGCAAAGCTCAATACTAAAGCTAATGATACACATCGAAAGGGGCCCAATTGACAGTGATCACCAATTCCACTTAAATCATTTTCTGGAACTGGACATGATTTCTCACAATCTATACATGAACATTTTAGATCACCCTCAAAACAATTATACCCCTGTGATGCATTTTGTGGTGTGTATTTTTCCGAGACTAACTCAGGATCCCAAGGGAAATTTATTTGAAAGGCTGACCCACCCAGCATAGGCTTTTCGTCACCGAGAAATTTAAAAAAATCGGGATAATTTTTGGCACCACCGCCTATCAGATCCATGGCACGGCCATTCGTGGCACTAAATTTAACATCAGTGCATGAATTGTACACCCGAGCACCTAAATCAGGATTTACATAATAATTTAGTTCTTTAGGCACATCGTGACCATTCAGTGCTCTTTGTGAGGCCACAATCTCCACAAAAGTCGCCTGGTGTGGGGAACATGTAAACTGACAAAATACATCGAAAAAATTCTGTAAACAAGCGGGACAGCTACCAATTATTGGCTCTACACGTTTCAAATTTGAATTCAGTTCCGCCACTTGTTCTGAAGTACAGCACACCGCTGAATTGGCGAGCTCGGGGCCGCATAACTGTGAGAGCAATCGTTGTGAGTCTTTGTCAAGTAATGGCTGAGGGGTTGTGTAATTTATACAAGGTAAGTCAGACCCAAACCGAGTCAATGGACCGCAGTTTCCATTAAGAACACATTGATTCTGATGATGCTGTTCAATAGCATTTACAGAACCTAATAGAAGACTCAAACTAAGACGCATACAACCCAATTGTACTGTAAATGCAAAATATCAAATTCCCTTAGCAGTATGGTGGGCGATTATAATAGTGGTTAATTGTATAATGTAAATCTCACTTGGGTCTGGTAATTACTTTATATTCTTGGGGGCAGAATGTGGTTAAGCAGAATAAATGTGTGGGGGAGTCACATCATGTGGTTCAATATGAAGATGGCTTCTTCTTCTGAAGAGTTCCCAACAGAACCCTAACCCATCATTATGGTAGTTCACGCCTTTTGAGGACCATCAAAACAAAATAAATATATATAAGTAAAAAGCAGAGGGAAATTCGATTAAAAAAAGGTCAAGGCTGAACTTTTGGAATTTGTTGACTGCTTAACGATCAGTTCATTGAGAACTTTCACTTGGGTTTTTTCTTCATTGCTTATTGAATCGCCGTAGTAATTTTTCTCTAGCATTAGAACTCTAGATTAGCGAGGACTTAAGTAGTCTTTAATGCAGGGACTTGGTCTCTCTAGTGACCTTGATGCATTCAAAGCTAATCCTGATGATTTTATTATCGAGTATCAACTCGAAAGTGAACGAGGTATAAAAATATTTGGCTCTACTATTTTTAGTAGTAATGTTCGTTTATTTATGGATCCTACAAGATTTACCTCGATAAATGGTGAACCACTGGGTGAGAGCCTTACTGATTTTGAAGTTCCAGATGATTCCTGGGTGTGGGCATGGTCACGATGGTATGTAGATATGACTTCTGATGTAGATGATCAAGGATGGTGTTATGCATGGCGGTTTAGAAGTAAGAGATGGTCCGGAACTCACCGTTTCATGCGCAGTTTCGTCCGTCAGCGGGTGTGGAAACGCCCACGTATTAGAAGAGAAGTACTAGAACAGCAGAGAAACCTCAGGTTACAGTCGTCGCCGAGTCATGAGGATCCTATGACCAAGATGGAAGCACTAGAAAGCGAAAACTCTGCAGCGGAGCGAATTAAGAGCCATATCAGTAAGTTCAGAAATGATCGTGAGAAAGTTGACGCCATTATTGATTACATCTCGGAACATCCTGATGAATTAGATCTGCTTATCCAGTGTCGCGAAATGTTGATGACACAACTGACATTTCCGGTAAGTCGCCAATCGCTAATAACGAAGTTATCTGAGTCTAGTGATCGGACTTGTCAATCGTTTCTTCTCTCCCCATCCAATACTTGGCGAGAGCAGGTGCTTAGATCCGGCCAACCAGAGAGGGACATCAACGCTGACAGTAGCGACAATGAAGTGAACGACTTGGTGGTTTGACTTAGTAGATTTTCAATACTCAATTGGATTTTTATTTGTATTTTTAAGTTTTACTTTGTTTTATTTTATTGATATGTAATAAATAGGACGCGCAAAAAAAAGCAACGCAAAAAAAACATTTATACAATTGACAAGCATATTATATTTGCCAAAATCAAATTCTCAGCCTGAATTGAATTGCGTTTTATGCTTTGGGACTGCAATATTCTTTTAAAAATAGCTCATTCAAGTTCGAGTTCAAATCTTAATGGAAAGCACACAGATCTATGTTTATTCAACTCATTGGATTAATAGTTCCGTGATTTAATAATGTTGCTACTTAAAGTAAGCATATCTTTATCTGGCCTCAAACTGAATAATTCTTCGACTTCGCTCCTTATATAGTACACGGTGACCACATTCCTTGCAACGAACCGGCTCACCCTTGGAAAGAGAAACTTGCGAGGCACAACTAGCACAAAGATATTTAGCACCCGACTGTCTCGGTGCCGAAGCACTGGGAGGGACAAACGAGTCTCGATTCATTTCTGAAATGAAAACTTGTGGTGGGTTAGGTAACTTCTAATTTCTCAAATAACCACCAACCACTGCCCAAACCACCGAAGAGAGAAAGCTGACACGAATGATCTCATTAGACAAAATAACTAATAATAATTGACAGATATTCGCTGTTTTGATTTTGTTTTGCTGAGCTAATTTAATTGATCATTGTTCTACTTATTGGTCTGAGAAGATATTTCGTACCATTTCATTAATTCTAATTTAATTCTAATTTAATTAATCATTTAATCTGGCGATCCCGATGCCCTCAGATCAAACCTTAACTAATATCTCATAAGATTAGTTCACTATGGTCAATGATCTGGACTTATATATACTTGACTCCGTCTTCAATACATACTCACAATGAAATTTGCAATCACTCCCTTGCTGTTACTTCTTTCTCAAGCTTATGCTGAACTTATCGGTACATCACTTTGGGATGGATTTGAGTCTGCAATTGATCTCGCAAGTAATTCCTTGAAGCAGTTCACATATGATATTGCCAATGGTCCCGCTAGTCCCGTGGTCAATACTATAGATGACTTCATCACTGCTGTAGGTGATCAACTCACTAATGCCGTTGATACGACCCACAAGGTTCTTCAGCAAGCAGTGCCGGCTGATCTTGATCCCATTGGATACATCCTTGAGCCACTTTTAACTGATGCTACCGATAATGTAACCTCCATTGCCAACCATCTTCTTACTGATGATTATCCAGGAACTGTTGCTGATAAATTGAAGAATCTTGATTCTTATTTGCATAATGTGAAGAATCTTGCTAATCTAGCTAAGTCTTATGGCTATGACACATCGGCTCTAGATGCTGCCATTGATCGTATTCAATCTTACCATGAATAATTTTCCATTAAACTTATGTATAAATAAAATATTTGTATGTAACTATTCGTTTTCTTTCACTTTATGAGTTATCTCCTTCCACCTGTGTACTGTCCATGACGCAACGCTTGAACGTTAGGGCAGCAGACAACAAACAATTCTACAGTTCATCATATAAGGAAATATCACCAGTTTTATGAACAAATAAGTTTACTAACTAAATTGCCGTGAGGTATGAGCATGGATGACGATAATGCTAGTATAAATACACAGAACACAGACTATGATTCTGATCAAGCCGAGGAAGTTGACTCTGAAGAAGAATTTAGTCGTGTTCTTGAAACCCCGCAGGTGAAACCAATGAACGTTACCTCCAAAGTTGATCTTCAGCATGTGTCTAGAGCCAGTAGTAGTAGTACACCACGTGCAGCCAGGAATTCTCCATGGCAGAATCGCAACGATGTTCCTTCCCCGATTCATCGTATACCTCATCAGCCATCACAGAATAATGTAGACACTCAACCAACACAACAAGTTGCACCACTTTCGGCATCGCAAATGCAATTACTGATGCATGATCTAGATGACGAGGAAATAATCAACAGTAGCCCAAGTCAAATATACGATGCTGGTTTAGAAGCCAAGCTGAAAAGTGCCATAAAAACCATGAAGAACCAATCACAAGGTTCTACAAATATACATATTATAGATGAGACTCCCACGCGACGAAAGGGTGAAGAATATTCTTGTGTTTTAGTTTATCGAGACCATGATCAGCTATGGTGGCCATGCCGGGTTTCTCGAGGTGACTGGGCTATTCGGAATTCTCAAGCGCAAGTAGTATTTCGAGACGATGAAATTGCTCATTCTGATTTGGAGCACGCTAAGGTATTCACCCTTAGAACTTCGGATGCTCTACGTCTCTTTGATATGTCGGGAACATTCTACGTGGAAGCACTTGTAGATTCTGCGACTCTCTCAGAGAATTCTGAGGATGATTTCAATCAATTCGTAACCCATGATGGATTTACTCTGGTAAAAGTAATCGACTCAGCCGGGAAATCATTTACCGTACCTGTAAGTGATATTCGAGTTATTCCTCACGACCAAAGCTCACGGCTGAAACACCGAAAACATTTATCAGATCCTGAACCAAAATCCCCTAAAAAACGACAGATGTTGGATTCGTCAATGTTAGACTTACATCCAATTTTAACTTCGAATGCGGTGGATGAACCTCCCACCCACAAAAAACCAACTCATAAAAGCCCAATTCGAAGTCCTCGACATAAAAAGTATGTGAAAAGTGATGCTCCCCAGAACACATTTCGAAACTGTGCCTTTAGTATTTCAGCATTGCCCTTAGATTCTGTTAAAAGAGAAAAATTATGTGATCTCATAATCCATCATGGAGGTAAAATCCTAGATAATGGTCTGGAAGATCTCATCAAGTTTGACTCACTCAGTGATGAAGATGGCTGGATGCCGCAATTAACCTCTAATTTTAAAAACTTAACATTTGCAGCAGTTCTGGCTGATGAGCCGAAACGAACTAAAAAGTACTTGGAGATGTTAGCTTTGGGTTGGCCATGTCTGCGCTATACCTACATTGAACAGTGTATTCTAAGCGGAGAGATGATTGACTGGCTCCCTTTCATGCTCCCTGCTGGTCATGTTGAGATAAATGGTCGCCAGTTTACTGCGAATGCCAATATCTTAGCGTTTCAATCGATGTGGCTTAACGGCCTCTCTCTTGACGAACAGGTCCTACGGAGAAAAGTTATCCTTCGGTCCTCAGTGCCCATTTGCATTCTCAATAAAGATTCAAGTGATAATCAGCTTATATATCTTGCAGTCATCTGTGCCCCAATGTGTGGAGTCTGGGTGTATTCAACTATAGAAATGGTTCCTAATGGTTCGATTGTTCTTGATCTTACAAGAAGTAGTGATGAACGGACGGACAATGAAGATACCGGCCCTGAGTTAATATACAAATTACAGAACCATGCAGCTGTAGAGAGGACAGTGTATAAAAATAGGGACTGGTTGATTCGCTGCATAATTAATGGAAGTTTAGTATAGGTTGACATTTGTTTATATGTAAATATATATTGAATAACTACACACATATGTATATATGTATGGTTTCTCTGACACTATAAACCGCATTTATTTGGCGAACTAAGTTCTTATGAAACCAACCATTAATCTCAGCCCTCATAATCACTACAGCGTGCATATATATCAAGCACTAAAATTCCAAGGATATGAAAACTATCACTAAAACAGTGGAGCACCATTGGTCCTCGGTAGTGTCTCGACGGGCCCGCTGCAGTTTGTCTAAAGTGCTGGTACAAAGAAAAAAGTCTGGTTGGAAAATTTCAGAAGGCCTATTTACAATTGAGCATATCATGTATCTCAACTCAGCTCCAATCCCGTCCCTGATCAAGATGCATTGATAAAAAGAAAGACAGTGAAACGATCAAAAGACATCAAGAGTTAATATTATTTTCAAATTTCTTTTCATTACTATTATTTTATGGATTAATGAGTATATCCAGAGTGATTCCGCATTAGCAGCCAATACAAAATTTGTTAACTAAGCTTTTTACATTGACTATTTCAGCTTTGAAGAATCTGAGAATAACCAAAAATTCGATTCGAAGGTGACTATTGTAATTATTAAATGAAGCCTTAATAGTGCTATGAAGGTCTCACCCACCCATTAATATTATATTATTATGACGTGAATACTACATCATATCCGCAACCCTATATATTCGTGGTTTTTTGGCCACAGAGTATGGCCACAGAGTATGCATGATGAAGTAAAATCAGGTATCGATCGATATTAATACAGACTAAGTAATTAACTTTAATGGTCCAGATGCTCCCGATAAAGTCTCAATAAGAACGTATGCATGTATTTCAAATAATTTTAAATATTCAGAGCCAAGTTTCAGTGCTTAATCCTCCTGATTTAGGGAAATCTTTCAATTTCGGGGCAGTACTTCCCTCAAAAATCGTTGGCTTCTGATTCGCAGAAAATTCTGGGGTAATTATGTAATTGCTCATAAAGGTACATAACCCGTGCCCTTTAATCTGGGGAAGTTACTCGGCCATTTCTGCAATAGAGCTATACTACACATAACTTACAAATTGACCAACTGACTCCTGAAAAACAGATTTATCATGTTCAAACCATATTGAAACAAGATGGTGTTGCCTTATTGGCAAACGCGAATAATATCTCCCTCAATAATAGGTTAAGTGGCCATTTATTAGCTTAAAAAAGGAATTTTTTTCGCGTCTCCCGATACGCCAATAGAATTATTAATAGCCACTACCCCAACCTACGTCACGAGGGCTGGGCGTGGTGCAGCTTTCTGCACTCTATAATACATCTCTGCAGGTCTCCTGCGGTATGATTCGCCCCCAGATGGCAAGAGAGGTTGCCCTTACCGTAGGTACGGACTTTTATAAAACCCTCTTGACACTTCTACTTTTAGGGTTTTGAACAGCGCCAATTACATGCCAATGTAGCTATTCTATGCATACCTCAGAAAATACTTTTTTAAAGATGTTTCGTGAGAGTTTTTGAGAATTGATAATTCACCTCAATCCTGAGCTCATTGTACTAAAAAATGCCTATCGCTAGAAGTTTAATTATGTTAAGCTGTGATCACATTGACGTTCGCGAGATGACGCAGAATCGGTGATCTGCTAGCGAAAAAGAAAAACATTTGCCCAGGAGTTTAATGTAACCCTAATTACGAAAGCTGTCGGCGACTTTGACGGCCGCTGAAATATTGGCACGACTAGTGATATCAAAATTTTAAGCAGTACACTCTCAGTTTATGATCTGCATACGTAAATTTGTATTTGCTCTGTAGCTCAAACCACAATTCTTAGATCAGGTTGACATTTAACGTTTAGTTGTAGATCATTCTATGTACTCTGCTGCTCTGCTGCTCTGATCCCTGTACCCTAATCCCTATATAAATATGCCGTTTAGCTCAGCCCTTGAGGTATCTGACTCAGCGCACAAACCCTGCCCATCCGGAGTGTTCTGTCACACTTATGAATAAAGACGTGTTTTAGGAACTTCCGGTATAGTGAATCATTAAAATTTACTCAACGTTATCCACTCCTTCGAACGCGAATTTCTGAAAAAACAAAAATAGATATTTACTAAAGGTATTCTTAGGGATCTTCTTTAAGATTAGAGGACACAACCTTTATCGATTTCAGCACATTCCTGTACCTTATCAAAGCATCGCGGTTATTGAATTCCTCTATAAATATATAAGCATTCAAGAGAAATTGTGATATGACTGACTGGATGGTGCCTTCATCTGATGATGGACTTGGGTTTATCGATTCGAACAATTTTCTTATTGATCACGATAATAAAGACAGCTCCTCTTCTTCTTCTTCCCATGAGAAGGAAAGTAGCATATCGAGTGGCATCCATAGTGGTGTTGAGCTCTCTACGGGTAGTGAAGCTGTTGAGGTTCATTCCAGTGGAAATCTAGCCAATAATAACAGTGTCAATGCTACATCAGCATCTACAGCGGTAGAGTCACCGGTATCAGCATCTTCCATACGTACAGACTCTCCTTCAACTACTCAAACCTCTGCTGGTGCACCGGGAATGGTGGGTATAGAACCTATCCCTGCGAAATCATTGGTGATTAAGACAAAAAAGCCTAGACCTTACTCCTGTCCGACTTGTACTCGCAGCTTTGCACGACTTGAACATCTTAAACGTCATGAACGATCTCATACCAAGGAAAAGCCCTATCAGTGCCCGATTTGTGAACGAAGCTTTGCTCGACGTGATTTGTTATTGAGACACAAGCAGAAGTTGCATGCTAGTTTTAGTCCCACGGATGACAAGGCCCACCGTGAAAGTATAGTCGCCTCTCAGAATAGCATCATTCAACCACCAGATGACTTGAGCAAATTGCCTGTCAATACACAGTTAAACTATAATTCCATGACTGGTGATCCTAGTGAAAACGGTTCGGATGTGACCAGTAATGGGGGGTATGCACCAAATATGGATCATCCTGATTTCCCAAACTTTCCCGATTTCAACCCAACAGCTTTGCAATCCTTCAACCAGCAATTCACAGAAGAGAATGAACATATCTCAGCCAACAATCAGACTCGAAACAACTTTAATGATTGGAAGCAATTGAACCCACTCATGCAAGAGCTCGATATGATGCCAACCATTGCTCCTCCATTGAGAATGCTTAGTGCCCGTAGTTCACGTGCGAGCTCATTCAGTGCAGCATCATCTACCTCGTATATCAGACAAAAGGATATAGATGAGGTCGTCGCTGCTTCTGCCACCTTCAACCAGGGACCCTCACAGGTTGGTTTTGCAACCCCACAAGCTTATGCTGTTGATGATGATACGCTGAATGATATAGAGCCTATTGACTTGAATTACGTAACACCCGATCAGTTATACCAAGAACCACCACGCAAGCGTCGAGTTAGTATGAGTGTTGGTGTGAATAATGCTAGTAATGTTACTCAACCCTCATCAACTGGTAACATCATCCAACGTCATCCTGTGCTAAACTCTTACCAACCCGTGGGGCCGGCAGCTCAAGCACTCAGAAATCAGGCGAACGCCCAAAGGCAACTCTATCAACCGTATGGATCTTATTCTGATCAAGGCAATGGAAGTAATTCGCCAATATCAAAAATGCATTCTCAGCACCGTAACCATAGCATGACTCGTTACCCCAATCACAATAATAATCCGTTGCTTCAGTCAAACGATGGAGTGCCTGGCCAATCCCAAGGTTATCCAAGTCCTAATCAGTATCAGAGTCCGCACCCAATGCAACCACAGCATTTGAATGGTCATAATCAGCACTCACCTTCTTACCAGTCTCCTCACCAATTAACCCCGAATAGAGATGATACACTACTAGAATCCCTTGTCAATGCTGATTTTAATTATCGAGAGAGCTTTTCTGACCTTGGGATTTCCCCCATTGGAGGAACCCCTGGTATGACTCCTGGTATGACTGTTCCTATACCGGGTGCTTCCTCGTACTATGATGATGTCAATATACATGACTTTATGGCCAAGCAAAATGAGGACTTTGTCAATTCCTTATTTGATTCGGACTCTCCATCCCCTCCAAACGCCAGTAATGTTATACCTGGCCAAACCTTAGGTATGAAAGGATCAAATATGAATAATGCTATCATGGCTAAAGCAAATGCGAAAAATTTGGCATTATCAGGTTCGGACGGCGGCGGTGATCTTCAAAGATATATTGACGCGTTCTTTAATGGCTTTGATTCGCATTTGTCCTTTGTTCACAAGCCGTTCTCATTCGGGTCCTTGCACTCATCTGGATCTGAGAGTCCTGCATTGTCTCCTCCCTCTTCGTCATCATCAATTAATAATGGCCACGCTATAGATAATTTGAGTTTCAATTCACAGTCTGCATTGACGCAAGCGAAAGCTGCGATTGGAGCTCAAGCATTGGGAGAAAGAGTTGCGGCTCAAGCTTATTACTGGGCTGCCCGTGATCAAATTAGTGATGCACCTCCTACCTTGGAATCGGTACAAAGCGGGCTTTTAGTGGCAATCTGGGGTCTTTTCAGCGACGAACCATCTGAGCATAAGTCAGCTATTGCAAGACTCGATGCCCTTCAAGGTGACGCGGAAGTTCTCATATCTACAATTAGTAAAAGTACATTACCAGATTACGAATCTGGTGGTTATGAAGTTGACTGGCTGAGCGGAGCTGATCGACTTTGGGACCTGTTCGCAATGAATCAGGCGAAAGTAAGATCTATATTTGCCCTACATGCTGTTCTGGCATGGACTCGACGGGACACTACACGCATTCTTAATATTATTGAGAAGTGTGGGTATACCCCTTGTGATGAGATACTGTGGCGTGCTCCCAACAGTGACCAATGGCTTAAACTGCTTGCTTCAAAGTGCCAGGATGCTAGAACTGTGGCTGAATTTGGGTCGGATGTTCCAAACTTATTCCCTACGGTTTTAGATCAACTCGTGCAGAGTAAAGAGCCCACGGAACAGGTTTCCCAGTTCACACTCCAGTCGCTGCTACTTGCCATACCAGCCAAAGTTACTTCAGCGACTTCTTCACGCAATGCACTCAGAGCTTGGGAAACCATGTGGGCCAAGTCTCCTGATGCTTCTCTTGATCCTAGTCCGCAATCTGGACCTGTCATGAGTGATTGTGTCGGACTTGTTTCTTTGGTAGCATTTTCATCAATGAACATGGGTGAAGTTTTGGATTTAATGTGGTCTCATGACTTTGGTAAAGTTAGTGAGAAAGTAACATCGATTATGCAAAATCAGTCTAGCCTGTGCAGTGCTGCTAATTACGCAGTAGATACGCTTGTTTGGTGCGAGGGTCATGTCTCCTCCTACTCCATTTTCTTTAGCACGCTCTTGTCCGTGACAGAATGTGGTCTCGTTCTATCCGAGTCTCTGAGACAATTAGGGTCGAAATCGGGCGGATTGACTTCCGCAGAAGAAGAGCTCGTTCAGAGAAGCAGAAAATTTGTTTCGAATGTGTTAAGAGTGCCAGCTCCTAATGATTTGGCTGGTTTATCGGGAAGTGTTCTTCGTGCCGCCGCTTGTCTTGTAAGATTGTCGGACTGGCCGCTAGTAGGCATTCTCTCTCGAGTTCTCATGTCACTTACTACTCCTAGTCCGCAAAGCACTTGAACTCAGATTTTTGCTTCACCTTTTTGGGAATCAACTTAATGAAATAATGATGTATGAAATTCAACCTAATAATTTTTAAGGATGTCTGTAATTTGTATAATTTGTTTTTTCTAGTTGCTACATTTGATTGCACAAACAACTTTTTGAATTACTTTATTTTATTTACAGAATTGAATTATTTCATTCTATATAACATTCTGGTCGATTATATTCTTGTCGTATTATATACATCTACCTTGCAGGCAGATTGCTTGTCTTGTCTGCTGTCTGCAGCGGATAATTATCGTTGATGAGGGGCAATATCAACAATGAAATTAGGAGATAATAATCATGTACTATTATTGTGGAGAAATCCCAATTGAAGAACAGGGTAAGGTTTTTGTGAAATACGAGGCCGCCGAGCTTTGTGGAAGATAGACAGACGTCGGCGGTGTGTGTGTGAAAAGAAACCAAGAATTCTTCCAGAATAAGTATATATCTTACAAACAGTTTTTTTTGAGATAGTTAAATTAGATATTTATATACTAAATCGGTGGAGATTGACATTGCCTACTGTTGAAATCAAAATAAGCATTATTGGTGGTGAGACCTACTCAGCAGTCAGATTAAACAAGTAGGGATATCGTGTTGATTTTCGTTATCGCGCTTTCCAGGCAACAATTATCCTGGCTGCTTTCCCCGCCGCATGCCCCAATTATTGTGCTCCTCTCTCCTCTGGTGAGGAGAAGCAATCAATATCGTGTCGCCTCAGCGGCGATGGCCATTCTCGCAAGGGGTGTTAGGGCTATTATGTAATAGGGCTATATGTCTCGGTTACTACTTTGAGCCTTTAGTGGAAACTGAGCGAGGGTTTTTCATATTCACGTGATACACAAATTGGACCTCAGCGATCCTGGCTACACCCACCACTTACAAATCGTGAACGTGAAATTCCGAGCACCTGTTAGACAAATTTCAAGATGTTGATTCCTACCGACCAGCGCAGAAAGATCCACGAATATCTCTTCAAGGAGGGCGTTCTTGTTGCCAAAAAGAACTATGAAATCCAGCACCCCGATCTCCAGGTCAAGAACCTTTATGTCATTAAAGCTCTTCAGTCCTTGAACTCTAAGGGCTACGTTAAGACCCAGTTCTCCTGGAACCACTACTACTACACTCTCACCGACGAGGGTGTTGAGTACCTCCGTAACTGGCTTTACTTGCCTGCCTCTATCGACCCCGCTACCCACTACCAGCAGCGCCCCGTCGATGGCCCCATCGGCCAGGAGGACAAGGTTGTTGATGCCCAGGCTCAGCTCGCCTAAACGTTTTTAATTATTTAAATCTTAAAAAAGCATTTTGCCTCAACTATTTTTTACTTTATGTAGATTTTGATTGATTCCACATCTATTTGAATGCAGCAACGATGTTCATAGGTTCATTATAAGTAATGGACTTCAAGATTTGATACTGTAGTATGTTTTTGATCAGAGAAAATAAAGATAGTTTCAGAAAGCTAAGAGTTATGAATTAACCGAAGCCTGTTATAAGATCTATCTAAGTTGAGATACTGTAGATATATTTCGGGGGAATGCTTAGATTAAATTAAGAGCAATAAATCGATCATCGCAAGGTGCTTGCTATGTTTGTATTATATTATCTTTTCAAATAAAAATGAAATCTAATGGTTTAACTCTCTTTCTAAAGTTAATGATAACTACAATATCGGATCGCCTTAGTAAGTATGCTTCTGAGTACAGTATCTATTTTATGCATGTGCTGTGTGTGTGTGAGGCTCCGATCAGTCTCTTATTCGGAAACATCTCATCAGATAAGAAAACCTATTCCACGACTTTAGGCGGTTAAGATTGGTCCACTGAAAATGGTAAACAGTTAAAATATTTTATAGCTTCATATAATTTGCATTATTAACTAGGTAGCTTCATATCATGTCATCATATCATATAATTTCAACTACGTTTTGAAACTTATATGCCCTACTGACTCATATAGTTTCTTTTTACATTGCAGCTATTGGTAGATAAGCAAACCTAACCTAGGAAAATTAATCATGGTCGTCGTCAATCTCTGCAAAACTGAAATGCTGTCGGTCTCTTTCATTGATTAATAGTAATATCTAAACAATACACCATCAGATACTGTATAGCAATCCAAATTAATGAAACTAAGTAAATAATCTAAGCCTATAAAATTCACTGCGGAAATCTTAACTTGCACATGTTGAGGAGTAGGGTTCGTGGAAGATCTATATTTCATCTTATATCCCAGAAGTATATAAATGCATCCGGAAAATTAATTTTCCTTTGCTTAATACGTCATTATGTCAGTCTTAAATCTAAATCGACCACAAGATACCATGACGTCTGAATCGGACAATGCCATCCGGCCAACAACATCGAATATTAAACCACCTTCAAGACAACAAAAGATTTTAAATCGGCTAAGCATAGCCTGTGCTGGGTCTGCATTGATATGTGATGGTTACCATAATAGCCTTATGACTGCAGTAAATTTGATTTTTAAAGAAGAGTATCCCAAGGCTTATACTTCGTATTATACAACAGCAGTATCGAATGCCATGACAGTTGGTCAGATCATAGGAATGATCGTTTTTGGCCTTACGTGTGATCTTATTAGCAGAAAACGTGCCATCGTTTTTACTACAGCCTTTATGGTTGTTGGAGCGATCTTAGCAACAGCCGCTCATGGGAAAACTACTCAAGGGATGTTCTGGATGATTATTGTAATGCGCGGTGTGATTGGATTTGGTGTTGGAGGCGAATTTCCAACTTCTTCGGCAATCACATTGGAAGCAGCAGCCGAGAATGAGAGATTGGAAGGTCGAAAGTTGCGACGCCGTAGAGGTTGGTTGTTCATTTTGATTGTTAATGTACCACTACAGATGGGTGGACCTCTTGCAATGAGTATATTCCTAATTGTTTGGGAGGCTGCTGGTGGTTCCAAGCATCTCAGTACCATCTGGAGGGTTATGTTTGGCATTGGTTGTGTATGGCCATTACTAGTTTTTGGCATGCGATTGAAACTTTGTACCTCTCAACTATTTCGAGATGGAAAATTCATTAATTATAAATTGCCTTGGATTCTTGCATTTAGGTTTTACTGGAAGCGCTTAATTGCTACTTGTGGTTCATTCCTTTTGTATGATATGATTGTAACTCCCAATGGAATGTTCTCAAGTCTTATTATTAAAAGCGTAGTGAAGGGTCACGATACCAAGAAAACTGCAGAATGGCAACTTTTATTGGGAGCCATTACACTTCCAGGTGTTTTCATAGGTGCTCTCATGTGTGAAAGAGTTGGGCGCAAGAGAACAATGATGATTGGGTTCGCGGGATTCCTTGTTTTCGGAGTTGTGATCGGTGCTGCATTCGACGAACTGCGTAAGATAACTCCATTGTTTGTTGTCTTTTATGGTCTTTTCCAGGCTGTTGGACACATGGGCCCGGGAACCATGATGGGACTTTTAACTACGGAGTCGTATGCTACTGGAGTACGAGCAACATTTTACGGGCTCTCTCTAGCATTTGGGCGTGTGGGTGGTGTAATTGGGACTGAAGTCTTCCCACCGATTCAAAAAAATCTTGGTCAGAGGTGGACATTTTTCTTCTCCGCAATTATTGGTGCTGTTGCCATTGTATACGTTTGGTTATTTATGCCTAATTTGGATAGCCGGGATATCATGTACGAGGACGAGCGTTTCAAAAAGTACCTGAGACTTCATAACTATTCGGGAACCATAGGATTCACAGGCAGTCAAGCAGACATGGGCCGTATTGAAGACACCTATAGTAGCACTGATAGTGATATTGAGGATAGGATTGATATATCTAAAGGTAACAGAGTTGATATTGACTCAGCTATTGTAGAAATTGAACCAGTCAACAAAGAAGCAAACCCCAAAAGAACTGTTTTTCAACGCATATTCTCCATGAGCCCACTCGATATTTGACTTTAATTGGCATATTCTAATAATATATATAACCACTTGCTTTTAGAAATTTAATCAACAAAAATATTTATATATTCTCTAGCAGTTCAATGATAATTAACAAAGTATTTTTTAAGGCTAAAGATAATATATTATTTTACATATTTATTTTTGAATATTTTATATATATATATATATGCCTTTGAAGTGAGGCTGACAGTAGTAGGAGAGTCAAACCGTATGATGTGGGTGGTTAAGTGAGCGCTCGTTACATTACATACTGGCCGAAATTGAAAAGTTCCTTTGGTAAGCAGATTGATTTTCCAACCATGATGAAATTCAGTGGGATTCGCTCATTTTCAACGAAATTGCCGGCGATTTCGGCATTCGAAAAGCAGATAAAATTTTCGCCAGTACAGGTTACTAGTGACCTTACTCCCAACAAATATACTAAGCGGCCGGTTCCGCTAAATGTACAACTTACACATATCGATCCTCTTAAACTCAAGCCTACACATGGAGATCTAGTAGCTGAGGTCACTGTCAGCAGCTTTTTGGGTCTAAAAGACGTCAACTTTATGTCCGACTTTTTAATGAGAGCAGCCTTCTATCTGGGAATCCCGGCCAAGGGACCTACTCCAATGCCGCAGAAGGTAAAGCGATGGACAGTGATTCGCAGTCCTTTTGTACACGCAAAGTCTAAAGAGAACTGGGAACGACGAACTTGGCAACGTAAAATTAAATTATATGATGCTAACCCAGAGGTTGTGCAGATCTTCCTTGCCATATCATCTAAACATCAACTTGCTGGTGTGGGCGTAAGGGCTACTACATTTACACAGGAATCAGCAGAAAGTGTGGCTGAGATGTCAGTTTCTTCAGATCCAGAAAGTATCTTGGCACTTAACAAGGTAGATTTGGAAGCTAAACCCAGTGGAGAGGTGGCTAAGGCTGTTTTGAAACTGTTAAAGGATCCTCGTTTTGCTGATTCAGAGTTGGAAAGTAAATTGAATGAGCAGTTGGAGTAGAAAAGAAGCTTGTATATAGTATTAATTATTCATTTATCAACAAAGGTTTTTCATTGTCAATGCGGGCGGGCAAGGTAGAACATGGTCTACTTAGGGATTAAGAATGACAAACTACTATGTTAATTATGACCGGAGACTTTTATTCATGCTCGGTTCAATATGCATATGAATACTTTTTACATACGTAGGCTTGAATATGTTTGTCATGATTATCTGTTATGCATGGATGGCTATACGTACCACACACATCTAAGTAATAATAATAATAATGATAAGTTCTGATATAAAATAAAATAAAATAACTGAATAAATTTAAGCATCATTCTAAACATTTAAAATCGTCTTTAACGAAGGCAGCCTCCTCTCTTTGCTTATATCTAATGGAGGAGTGGGCTCTGGTTTCTGGTAATATGGCGAGGTGGGGGGTGAGGTTGAAGTTCCATCGGCGGAAATTGATGTTGCTACTAGCTTATCACTCCCATCCCAAGAAAATTGTCGACCAGCACATTCGAAGCTTCCTCCAGTTTCCTTTACTGGGCGTCCACTTTTTATTTGCTGCAACGACCGTGTTGCCTTCAGCATCGCAATAAACTCGTCGGGAGATTCACTGATTCGGACTTCGTCACTAAAACTCACTTTACGAGGCATTGGTGGTGGCGATACCCCTTCAACTTCGTCATCCTCAAAAACGTTTTCGTCATATAACTCGTGGTGTTTAGCAAGGTCCGCCTTGACAGCCTCAAGTTTCAATCCAGATGGTTCTGAGAAGGTACGTGGATGATTACTCGTAGAACTGCTGCTTCGTCTTCTCGGCCTATAATCGCTAGGGGCCCTTTGCAGTCTTTGATCTCCTGTGACTACCGTGGCATTTAGTCTGGTCAGATCAGCATGGCTAGAGGAACTACTTGATGTTCCACTTCGAGATGTACCACTACCACTATAATAACTCATCAATTGAGGACCTCCAGAAGCTATACGTAGCAGAGGTGGAAGATTTAGTTGCAATGTTCCAAATCCAGGCTCATGTGGTTTGGTGCAGTGATCGGGGAAATCTGTGCCAAATAAAGGAACCAAAGCAAACCTTACATGATAACAAACATGTTTAGCCAGAGTCTTTGCAACATCATATGGTACCCAAGTTCCTTGAATCTTCAAAAACCCTCCACGGACACGCTTGATAACTGGTTCTAACTCAGGAGAGTTATCCAACAGTTTAACTATATCTGCCTTTGAATTTCCAATTGCTTTCCATATTCCCGTAAGATGAACGTATCCAGTAAAGTAGTCCCAAATTATGGGCTGGGAGTTGATCTCGTACTCAAGGACAGTAAAATAGTTTCGCTCATCAACACCAGTAGCATATCGTCTTACACGAATATCGTCAGGGAGTGGAGGTAATACCTTCCATGTTTGCGGGCTCGGTGGTCCAGTTGCGACTCTCATCTCTTCTGGAACATCATAGGCGGGAAACTTCATGGGATATGTGACTTCAGTGATATGCTTTGGTGCACTGCGACGTCTTGCCCGGTGAATAGGAGCTGATGACAATGGCACCGCAGATGAGGGCAAAATAGTTGTCTGTGAATGCTTGGAAACTTGTCCGTGGACGTGAATTGGTGTATGCGTAGGTGTGTTTGCTGAATTGGTGCCAACATTGACAGATGGTTTGGAATTTATAGGCCTAAAATTGGAAACAGAATGCGCTGGTATTAATTGAGTAGGCTGGCTTTTCGCAGGCGAAAGTTGTGACGCGTTTGAGACATGAGGTGGTGTAGTGAGATGAATAGTAGAGGTTGCCTTGGTATTTGCCGGAGTAGTGGTATGTCCACTGGGTAGCTTATACCATTGGCCTGAGCTAGCGTAAGAAGTGGGGTAGGTATATTGATATGCTAAAGGTGTGAATAGGTGAGAAGTATTGGGTGACGTATTGGACCGGGGCGAAGTGGTACTATGAGTTCCGGGAGACATTACATCTTCCTGGGCCATTGTGGGGCTCCCATTGGAGTCCGCCAAAGAATTGGCTCGCGTAGATTTCTGCGGAGTGTACTGGAAAGGGTAGAAATATTCAGGTGGCGACATAAGCTAGTTATTGGTCAATAGGATGAGAGTAGAACAGCAGTTAGAAAAAAGTAAGACGGTTAAGAGTATGCTACCAAAAAAATCGCAGTCTGGCTCAATTGGTACGATAATAACTTCGGAAAATTTGATTCTTATTTTCAATCGGCTCGTTTAAAGAAATGAATATATGAATTTACCGAAGGTCAATAAATTCTGTAGTTAATGAATAGATGTGTGGATGGAGGCGGCGGGGGGAAATGTCTCTGTTCCGCAGACACACCTAGCCCATGTTAATATCGCCCTGGTTCGCGGCTAGGGTAAATCAAGGGATAGGTCAAAAAGTGCACCTTGAATGGGGAATCTATGTATTACATTAGTCTGTGTTTTGTGCACGAGGAGATAAGACAAGATGTGCTTTCCCTTAAGGGAGGCGTCATCCAATTCCGGGGTGATCGAGGGGCTAAATTAGTGAAATAATTAATTTTTTTTTTCTGATTTTTTAGATAATTATACATAATGTTAACACCAAAACGTCTCTTGCCTTTGGTTTAAGATTTCCCGTGGTCATAATTTTTACTATACGTGATAACGCGTTACGCCGAGATAAAGCACCCTGTCGCGTTGTGGTTCAAGGGTAACGCTTCCAGTGGGCCTAGGAATATGCTATATGATTGCACCACGATGTAAGGGGAACGATCGAAAGATCACATGGATATGCCGCACAGATAATCAGTTAGATTGCCACCCTAAATAGAACCATTGCATAATACTGGCCGCATGTGTGATGGCCGATATCGCTAACTAAGAAAATACGGCAATGACATTCGATTGAACGAAAAGAATAGAAAATTAGCATTAAAATTAAAAATTAATTACACGCTCTCAATTAATATGTGTAATTATTTAATAAATACCGTGATGTGCCGCGATCTCGGACTCATCACGGTGAGGAATCACAAACATTAATTAATCAGGGGGGATGAGAGACAATTGCGTCATTTCATCCCTTTAATATTATAGGCAGGGGATGCCGCGCCATCTGCAAATTACGTTGTAAAACCGCAGGCTACTTTAGTAGATTTATATATAATATCTCCATAGCAATATATGGAGGTTTAAAATAAATATCTAGACCAATTCCGGAGTCTACTATCGTCGCCGCTCACTCAAGCTTTCGCTTACCACCCCTCTATCCCCTGATTCCTCGGGATTGCCCTTGCCCATGACTGTTTACAATCTTATTCTTATCTATTTATGCAGATGATAAGGATATAATTACTGGTAGCTAGGAGAAATATGGTGGGGGTGTAGAAATTCTCAACATTAATTGAATTAAGTTCCCTTGTATATAGAAATATATCGATAAAGGCTAATTTACATTTCAATGTGATTTGGGTCTCTATCGTAGGCGCATGTAGCGGGGTTTAGTGATACCTAATTACCGAACACAAGTAGGTATTGACAAATAAATGCCCGAGATTCCGGCACTCAAAAATATAATGTAGTGAAACACATTTAATAATGGATATTTAATGATATTTTGGTTTATTTAATGGAGGCCAATTACACCGGAGATGGTTACTGAACTTAACCATTTGTGTCTTTCCCGGTTTCAGAAACCCTAAGTTCGATCCACAGTACAGTACAGTTTAGTTCAAATGGACCGGTCCGAGGAAGAAGCATATTGGGAAAACCGTTGGGTAAATAACCAAACTGGATGGCATCTAAGCAAGCCACATTCAGCCCTTGAGTCCAATTTCCCATCCCTTGTGTCTTTGGCAAAACAAAAATCAAACTCCGAACAACCGGTTATATTGGTTCCGTTATGTGGTAAGACTCTTGATATTCCCTGGATTCGGGATCATAATTTTGCAGTTATAGGATGCGAACTGAGTGAATTGGCAATAGCTGAATTGTATAAACACATGAATGTTACGCCGGTAATTACTCACGAACACTTGAAATCAGGGAAATATGTGAAATCATATGTGTCAGATAAAATCAAAATATATTGCTGCAACTTTTTTGACTTGGAAACTTTGCCTAACGTAGTCGCTGTATATGATCGTGCAGCATTAGTTGCATTGCCTGATTCAACTCGAATGGACTATACCAAGAAGCTCATGGAAATTTCTGATTTTGCGCCACAACTTCTTATCACATTTGAGCATACACGTACTACAGCCCCACCGCATAGTGTACCTCGGGACTTAGTTGATCAGTATTATGGAGGTTACTTTGACATTCAGTGTGTTTCCAAAGATAATGTGGGCACCAATATCGACGAAGCTTGTTACATTTTAAATCCTTCAAAATAATAATAATAATTTATATTTAATTATAGTAAAGACAATGAATTGAACGTAAGTATAGCTATTGTTGTGGATCCACTACGATCAATAGTCACAATTTTTCAGGGTTAAAGGATCCCACCGCGATAAATTCTTTCCTTATGACCTTCCAAAGTTATACGAATGATGAAAAAATTTAATATCGAGTCGCCCTCAGTTTCGACTGATGTCCCTTGACCGGGCGAGGCACCTTGAGATAATCGCTTCACTCTTACCTTGTTACATTTAGAGGCGATCTTTTTTCTGACTTACTTTGTGTGGTCATCCTTAGTAGTATACATAGATATTTAATGATAACAATAAAGTCAATAAATAAAAACTCTTTCAAGGATTAATTCGATCGATCTTCCATCCTTCACCATTGTCTTTAGAGAATTGAATTCTATCGTGTACACGAGAGGACCTTCCTTGCCAAAACTCCCATCGCACAGGAGTTATTTTTATTCCACCCCAAAATGGAGGACAGGGAAGTTGTTTTTCATTTTGATGGGCTTGTGTTTCATTTTCATAGGCGGCTTCTAATTCCTCTCTGGAGGGAACGATCTGACTCTGTTTAGAAGCCCAAGCACCAATTTGTGACCCTCGAGGTCGAGATTGGAAATAGATTTCTGATTCCTCTCGTGTCATTCTTTCAGCTGTACCCTCAATTCTAACACTTCGCTCTAATTCTTTCCACCAAAATGAAAGTGCAACATGGGGATTGGACTTAAGATCTGATGCCTTTCTACTATGCTCCCAATTGGAATAAATCACAACCCTTCCTTCACTATCAACTTCCTTCATTAAAACTGTCCTTACACTTACTCTTCCGCTGGGTAATTCAGCAGTGGCAAGACTCACTGCCTCTGGTAATTCAATCTTCGCATCCTGGGCTTGTTTGAACCACAGTCGGAATTGATCGACAGGAGTTTTAAAAATTTTTGATTTAGACAATGTGTCTTTAGTATACTGATGAGTTTCTAATGGTGAAATAAGCGACATTCTTCGGGTAGCTATGCGAATCGGGTTGCTCTTGATAAGCATCTCTTGCATACACAATTAATGGTATATCGTATATACATACAGAAGGTAGGGGTGAATTATACCGGTAATACTGCGGGGAGAGAAGTCTCAATGAGAAAACTGTATTTGACAAAAAAGATAATTACAGAGTAGTTTAAATATCTACTTATTCAATGTCTATTATGACTGCAATACAAAAATATTTATCCATATATTAGATACATTATATTATTATTGTTTACCTGGGTTCAGTCATAGTAAATCAGGTGATGTTCCTGCGAATACGAAGCCGAACATCGTTTTTGTCTAAATACGAATAGCGTTAGTCATCAAAACTTTTTCCCTGCCATTTGTGGAGGTGAAAGCTGGACTTTAAAAGCACATTTAATTACTTAATTCTTGTTTACTTCACTAAAAAATGTCCTTTTCATTTAATTGGAATGCATTTGCTAAACAGGAAGCTTTCCAGAGCCAAATTAGGGGTCTTTTGACTGATACCCTCAATAAAAAGAAACCATTAATTTTGGAAGATAGAATTGATGTGTTAAATCTTGACTGGGGCAATGAACCACCAACATTAGAGATGCTAGAGATTGGTGATGTTGCAGCTGATCGGTTTCGCGGTGTCTTCAAGATCAATTACACTGGTGGAGCTACTATTACAGTGGCGAGCAAGGTTCAAGCCAATCCACTCAATGTTTATGCCAATGGAGCCCCCAATTCTTTCGTGATGCCTGAATTTGTGGCTGCATCTACCAGTTTTCCCATTCCGTTACACCTTACACTGCGCAACATCAAATTACAGGGAACGGTAATTGTTGTGTTCAGTAAAACGGGTGGACTCACATTAGTATTCCGTAATGATCCGCTGCAAAGCATTGATGTCAACTCTACATTTGATAGGTTTGCGACAATTGCATCATTTTTACAACAACAAATTGAAGCGCAGATTAGAGGATTATTCCGAGAGGAAGTTCCTTCTTTATTATATCAGTTAAGTCTGAAGTACCTACCGTCGCATAGTCAATCCCTGAATAAGCAGGCTGTTAAATCCGAAGAGTCCAAGGAGCCTATATCTGCATTTGCTGGAATTGATACCGAGAAGCCGGTAAGCTTGGTGAATATTCTTCATATTGGCGCGATGTTAACTTCACGAAGAACATTAGCTATAGAAACACCTATCATGCCAACAGCAATTGTTCGATCAGAGATACTTCATCGTTCAATCATATCTAAACTTCATAGTCAGTCTATCAGTCTGGATAGTGATAATCCCAGCGCATATGATCAACTTTACAATGAGGCTCAACATTTGACCCTTAGAGGAGGAAACACTCAGAGACGCCCGAAGCGTAGGGTCATCAAATTGAAGAAGCCAGCTGCAATTACTTCAACTGAGATTGTTCCCACTTCAACATCTACAACACCCAGTGACATAAACATTAGAGAACCTGAACCAGCACTTAACCCCAGTCCTGTACTTCTTTCCGAAAAAGCTTCAGAGCCACATTCACACCCAGAAAAGACCCCGATCACGAAGAAATCGAAGATCTCGTCGCCAAATATTTTGAGAACTACCACCAAGACACCCCACTTGTTTGGCACTAAACTTCCATTACATCCTTTGGTATATGACTCTAAGGGTCTTTCGAAATTCAGTGTGCGTGGCACCCCACATTTAGTTGCACCTCACATGGGTCACGCTGATCTATGGTCCAGTAATTTTGTTCAGGATGTTGATGAATTACCTCCTGCTTATGTGGAATGAACACATATATTTATTAAGTTATTTATAATTATTTATCATTTATAGAACGCATTCTTTGACGCTATCAAGTGTGCACATTAAAAAGCCTAGTATCCACTATTAAACGGATTATTTTAACGAATTATCTACATATTCTGTTATTATATATTCTGCTGTAATACGAACCCATCTGGTAAGCGTCTATGATTAAGCAAATGCTACTAGAAGCACAAAGCAAACGGCAAGTAAGGACCGCATATCCGGGGGGCAATATGCATATATATATATATACCCTAAATTTTCCAATTGAGGGACCATTTTTGGAACCAACCCTAGTTTGGACTATTGATATTGAAATTGTAGAAAATATGTCAGGATTTACTACTGAAGCATTGGTCCACAAGTGTCGTAAGTCACCAGTTTATTGGAAGAAGATTGAAATTCCTAAAGTTGATGATGATAAAGTTATCGTTAAGACGTCTTTTGCCTCAATCAATCCCGTTGATGTCAAGTTACATGCGATCTCGTATTTAGGTCTTTCTGAGTATCACACGCTCAAAGATTTTTCAGGAACTATTGCAGCAGTGGGTTCTAAATTGACCGGTCAATTTAAGGTTGGTCAAAAGGTGTGGGGTTCGATTCATCGACCCAGTTCCAGCAGTTACGTTGGATCGTATACCGTTGTTCAACCATCTCATGATGTATTGGCACCAATTCCCTCTAGTTTAAGTGAGAAAGAGGCTGCTTGCTTGGGAGTAGTTTATGGAACTGCTTATGAGCTTCTGGAGCGTGCCGGTAAGAAACAGAAGTATGGACCTGACTCCAAAATTCTTATTCTGGGAGGTGCCACTTCAGTTGGTGTTTTTGTAGCTCAATTAGCTAAGAAACATTTCAATATTGGAACCGTGGTGGCCACTTCATCATCGAAGAGTGCTGAATATGTTAAGTCATATGGCGTGGATGAGATTATCGACTACAAATCTAACGATTTGTCGGCGGACTTCAAGAATTACGTTAAAGCTTCAGGTTCTAAGTTCGACGCCATTTTAGATACTGTAGGTGGCTATGATGCTTTAAGAGTTTGGCCAGATATCCTCAAACCTGCTCAGGAGGGTTCAGGATACATCACCGTTATGGGGGATGCTGGTCCATCTAATTCATACGCTGAAACTATGGTCAACGCAATTACCAGTTTCCCCCGCGTAGCATTCCGTCTCGCTTTTGGCTCATGGTTGGGGATCAACTACCAGATCTTCTTAGTAACAAAGGGTAAGTGGATTGATATTGCTCCTGAATTCTTTGCAATTCCCGGGGTTAAAGTTCCAATTGATTCCACTTATGATGTTGCTGATGTGAAGCAGGGATGGGACAAGGTCGACTCCACAAAGGCAAGAGGTAAGGTTGTCATCCAGTTTAAATGAAGAAGTTATTAAAGCTATATTAATTAAATACACTTAAGATTTAATAATCAACGGCAATCTGAGCCATTTCAAGAGCACCGTCGAAAGTTTTATGCCCACCAATAAAGCCTGCTGCGTGGACGAATGTTGCACCATCAACCTTACACAACTTGCTAAGTTCTTCATCACGGGTACCTCTCCAGGCTTGAGGAAGCGCCTTTCTTGACTCAAAGCTGCCTGCCTCCTTGGCTACGGCCTGGATACGTGTGGAATCAGGGGAAGGATATATGACATAGAGCACCTCACTATACTTATCACCACGAGCCTTGCTTTCAGCTTCAAATTCCTCAACAAATTCCTTCCAGAATGCTGGTGCACTCAAAACCATGATACGTCCTTGAGAATCATACTTAAATCGAGAAGAATAGGCCGCTTGTACAGCATTTTTAGAAGGATACCAGCCTAGTCCTAAGCTACGAACCTCGGCCTCAAAAGCCAATCCCATGAACTCAGAAGCCTTCGCAAATTGACGATCATAGTTTTCATCGCTCTGATCTTCAACGTTGAGGGGACTAAGATTACCGACAACAGACTGTAGTGTCATTCCTTGCATACGGTAAGCAGGTTTTGAAGTATGCGCGGTAACACCATTATCAAGTCCATCCACAGCCTCAACAAATGTATCATACATCTCAATGTAAATAGCATCAACAATAGTTTCAACATCCAGTTTTCGCTTCTTCTCTTCTGATGCATTCAAGGCATTAAGTGACTTAGTGATGATAACTGATAAAACTTCCTTGCCGTAATGTTTGTAGATCAACCCAGCAGAACTAAGTTTTGTTGTGCTGTGTTTATCATCAAATGTAGTATTGAACTCACGCTGATGATGGTCGTACCATTTAGGAGGTTCGTATTTTCCACCAACATCAACAACAATGTCACAGGCATTAAGAATATCCAAATTGCGAGATCTCACCACTTCAGCATTAGAAAACTTTGGCAGGCTTTTGAGCATCCAAACTGCCAGAGCTTCGTCAGCATGGAAATGTCCACTATGAGTACCAATTTTCATCTTTTTAAATAAGAGCTAAAGTTTTTCTTGATCAAAATTACCCTTAGGGCAGATGAATATATATAGACATTTGAAAATTCATAGTTCATAGTTTATATATTTTACATATCTATTATCACAAAGGTTGAAGGTTCGAGCCAAGATCAATTTTTATTTATCAATAGACCACAGGTAGTTGAATTATACACCATCTTGTCAAAGTCATATTGTCTTCTACTCATAACTATACATATATAAATACTTATCATAATGCAGTTGTTTTATTCATTTCAAGGCTTCTGGAACCTTTTGTTTCTTAAATGTCCATTTAGCACGGTACTCAGGTAAAGTATTTGCAACACCAGGTGCTCTACCACATTCAATAGCTAAGAAACGTGCCAATTCTGGATTGGACCAATAGTCAAAGTGTGCCGTGAACATTTTAAGATAATGACTGGGAATATAACTGGCAGCTTGTGGAATCATCCAATCAATCTGACCATTTTCGTTGAGCATGCGGAATCTTACTTCTAATTTTTCAATGCAATCAGGTATGTTCTCTATAGATTCAGTATCATCATCTTGATCGAGACTATCATAATCTTCTTCTTTGGTGAAACGGCTGAACGGTGACGTTAAAAAGCGGCTCAGTGACGTACGTCGATTTCCCATTGAGGAAGTTGATGGCGACCTTAAGCGAGAATTTTCGACCTTGTCTGGCGTTGGTGACCCCATTTCAATTGGCGGGTCTAATAAGGGTCGGTCATCACCCTTGCTGTTGGTTTCAGTATCAGGTTTGGGACTTTGAGATTTATCCCTAGAGCTTAGGGGCGAAAAGGAACCAGATGAAGTGAAACTAGAGAGTACTGAACTGACAGTAGATCCACTAGGGAGCTCGTCTGCTCCTAGCGATACTCCGCTCTTGTTGGTATATCTCTTAACTAGCGGGTCTTGAGCCCCTTCAACGGTAGAATTTATAAGGAATGATAGTAGGTCACTCTGGTGAATGATATTATAGATGTTTTTGGCTGCAAAACATCCTAAAGGTTTCTCACTCTCAGTTCCATGCTCAGCCTCAAATTCCTGACGGGGGATCAGTTTTTTACCCTTAAGCAGCATAAAGACCCCAAGCATACTACCTGTGACAAAGTAATTATGCGTCTGAAATTTAAAAGGCGCAGATGAGAGTGAAGATTCCGAGAGAACTGTAGGTTGTTGAGTCAGAAGATCAGCAGTTATAAGGGATCCCAACGAATGACCAGCAATATGTGTGCGACCATTGAGAGCAAAAGCAGGATGATGCTTGATCACTAACTCATAAATTCTATTAGCTTCAAACGCAGCTGCCGCTAACATTACTGGTCGGCGATTCTCTGACATGTACAATGGTATATCCAATAGAGCATCATTAAATGCCTGACGAATCGGCAGTAATGATTGTACAGTAATACTTTCAACATTAATGTTATGTTTGGAATTCACCGCACTTCGCCAATTGACAGCTAAAACCAGATTTCTTGTACTAGAGCCATCAGCTGAGTGATCTATATGCTTATTAGCCTCCTGAGTTTCCGTTGCTTTGAGTACTTCTACTCTTAACTTGTCTATAGCATACACAAAATTGATCTTGTTATAGCTATTACTGAGCTTTTGTCCAATACCATGAAATACCATGATAAGATTTTTTATGGGTGCTGGTTCGTACATTGGATCATCACTCATGCGATCGGGCAAGCTAAATAGCTTCTTATAGTCATGGTAAGAAAATGGATTTAGAACTGCAATCACACCCCGAGGAACCTCACCATTTAGTAGTGCTGCCGAAGTCTGTTTCGTGCAAAGGTAGCTGCTATCAGCTTTGAAAATAAAAACTTGGCTATTTTGGGGGGAAAACATCAAATCTACACTCAACGGCTTACCGTATTGCGTCAAATCTAATCTTTGTCCAATCACACGAATAAGTGCTGGTTCATTTTGTGATTTATGCAACATTTCTGTATACGTTTCAATATTTTCAGCAAAGTTTACAAAGTGGCTCATAATCTTTTCATCCCAGTCTGGATCAATTGGAGTCAAAGTATCAGAAAACACCCAGTGAGAGCCAGAAACCTTTGTGGAGTAACCAATTGACCAATATATTGGTTTTAATGATGATAAATTATGAACTTCAAACATCAACCGATCATGTCCCACGGGAATTGGTTCATTCTCATTGCTATTTTCGCATAATCGTTTATTATCACTAGGATTAAAGGGAATCCACTCCGTGACGGGATAAATGGTTTTTCTAAGTGTAGCTTGAGAGTATAACGGTAGGTCCTTAGGACTTAAGGCACCCTTGGGGGTTTCCTTGGTTGGTGCTGCTGTATCAAGCTCCGATTCGCCAACCTCTACCTTGCTAGAAATTGATTCCAAAGTAGACACTGAAAACGGCTTATAAGGGTCATCAATGGATTGTTTGAGATTATAGAAGTACCATTTTCCTGGCACTTCGGGCTTTGACATAATTGATTTATTATCGGTAGACCTGAGGCTTATATTTGTGCCATGTGACGATGGTGTTAATAGCGCCCTCCGGATTCTTCCCATTGCTAGCAAGTTTGAGAATGTTTTTATAACAATGAAAATTTATAAATAATTGACCCTCGATGTTTCTTTTGAATCAATTATTATTTTCTTCTATATTATAATTTTTCCTATATAATTTGGCCTCTCTCTTCTTTTGTTTACTTTCTTCGTAGTATTAGTGCTGCTGCTGCACGGTTAACCTGCTTCCCTCGCCCCTCTTCTTTCTTCATTTGAAATCCAAGTCCAAGCTGTGGTTTCCCACCGCACCATACTACATGATACTGCTGAATACTCCTAGTGTGGAGAAATGACTAATCTGACAAGAAACGCGTTGGTTGAGTTTCGTGACCCCAACTCGTAAAAGTCACATCTCCCAGCCATTATGGAAAGTGATCATACCCTGAAAATTGGACCCGCTAGAACTAACCTACATAAGGGACAAACCACATAACCACATATAACCACAACCACTTATCAACATACAAACAACATAACCACATTTATTCAAAACATAAACGAATGCCACAAGAGTTGTTTCATAATCGAACTCGTGCCTTTGTGTACGGAATGCAAACTCGTGCATGCCAAGGAATGCTTGACTTCGACTACTTGTGTCGTCGCGAGACTCCCAGTGTCGCTGGTGTAATCTATCCTTTCGGTTCTGCCAGTTCCGCCAAAATGTATTGGGGTACCAAGGAAATTCTTGTTCCTCAGTATCAAGATGTCGCAAAGGCCGCTGCTCAGCACCCTGATGTAGATGTTGTCGTAAACTTCGCGTCAAGTCGTAGTGCCTACTCATCCACTATGGAGTTGCTCGACTATCCTCAGTTCCGTGCTATTGCCATTATTGCTGAAGGTGTTCCTGAGCGCCGTGCTCGCGAAATCATGGTGAAGGCCAAGGAGAAGGGCGTGGTCATTATTGGTCCTGCTACTGTTGGTGGTATCAAGCCGGGATGCTTTAAGATTGGTAACACCGGAGGAATGATGGATAACATTGTCGCATCAAAACTCTACAGACCTGGATCCGTTGCTTATGTGTCTAAAAGCGGTGGCATGTCCAATGAGTTAAATAATATCATTGCCCAAACAACCGATGGTGTTTATGAGGGTGTGGCTATCGGTGGTGACCGTTATCCTGGTACTTCATTCATTGATCACATCTTGCGTTATGAGGCTGACCCCAAAGCTAAAATAATCGTTTTACTTGGCGAAGTTGGTGGTGTCGAGGAGTATCGTGTCATTGAGGCCGTTAAGAGTGGTAAGATCACTAAGCCCATTGTTGCTTGGGCCATCGGTACGGTTGCTGACATGTTCAAGACTGAGGTACAGTTCGGTCATGCTGGTGCCCTGGCAAACTCAAAACTTGAAACGGCTGCCACTAAGAATGCTGCGATGAAGGAGGCTGGATTCCACGTTCCGGAGACTTTTGAGGACATGCCTGAGACTCTTGGTAATTTGTACAAGAAGCTTTTGTCGGAGAAGGTCATCGTTCCTCAGCCAGAACCTGAGGTCCCTAAAATTCCTCTTGATTATGAATGGGCTAAGCAGCTCGGCATGGTTCGTAAACCTGCGGCCTTCATTTCCACCATCTCTGATGATCGTGGTGCTGAGCTCTCTTATGCAGGAATGCCAATTTCTGAAGTTTTCAAGAAACAGATAGGCATTGGCGGTGTTTTATCTTTGCTCTGGTTCCGCACCCAGCTCCCTGACTACGCTACTAAGTTTTTGGAGATGGTTTTGATGTTGACTGCTGATCACGGGCCTGCAGTAAGTGGAGCGATGAATACAATCGTGACTACTCGTGCTGGCAAAGATCTAATTTCGTCACTGGTAGCAGGTCTTCTTACCATTGGACCGCGTTTTGGTGGTGCTTTGGATGATGCTGCACGTGAGTTCACCAAGGCATTCGACAGTGGATTATCCCCTAGACAGTTTGTTGACAGTATGCGAAAGCAGAATCGTCTCATCCCCGGTATTGGCCACAAGGTCAAGTCACGTAATAACCCTGACTTCCGTGTTGAAGTTGTGAAGGATTACGTCCATTCGCATTTCCCTAAAACTCCCTTGTTGGACTATGCTCTAGCTGTTGAAGAGGTAACTACTTCTAAGAAAGATAACCTTATTCTGAATGTCGATGGTGCAATTGCTGTGTCTTTTGTCGACATGATGCGTTCCTCTAGCTCCTTCAGTCCTGATGAATGCGCTGAGTACTTGCGTAACGGCGTTCTTAATGGATTGTTTGTTTTGGGTCGTTCAATTGGTTTCATTGGCCACCACTTGGATCAGAAGAGATTGAAGACTGGCCTCTATCGTCACCCTTGGGATGATATTACCTATATCGTTGGCAAGGATAAATCCTAAAATTATTAGTTGCTTTTATACTCAGTTAGTAGAAAATGAAGTATTATTTATACCATGAAAGGGCCTAATGAAAGGGGAATCCAAAAAGAACTCTCAGTCTTATTATTGACAGGATCCTCAGTAGTAAGCGTAAGCATAAAAATAATCTGTGGGAGTGTGGGCTCTCCACAAATATGATCTTAGTGGTAAATTACGCCATGAAACACTGCGAGATAACAGATCTTGAGTAACTTTCATAGTACATCGCGGAGACCGTAGGTGCCCTCTCCAGATGTTATGATTCGCAATTTAACATAGTAATACTGACGAAAGTCCGCACGAGTCCCCCAAAAATATGTATTGCTAGTGACTATCTTGGAATGCTACTACCAAAATACTATCAAAATACATCGGAGAGACCGTAGGTTCCCCTCCAAGTGTATTTCTAGTAGCACCATCCGCAATATACCACCTCAATACATTGAAGAGACCGTATGGGTCCCCCGAACTTGTATTACCAGTGATTATCTTGGAAATCTACTATGAATATACATTAGAGAGACCGTAGGTACCCCCATCCAATGTAAATTCCCAGTAGACCGGAGCAAATTTCCAGTTTTCACGAGAAAATGAATCAAGGTGACCGTAGGTATCCCCCAATTTTGATTTTCAAGTGTTCAACTAGGAGATTTGTAGCCTCCAAGGTACCACCT
>JAKUBR010000044.1:0-38476 GCA_030563285.1 Starmerella khaoyaiensis | reverse complement strand
TTCAGCACCCATGTGCTACCGCTGCTGAGACCAGATGTCTTCAACTCGCATTCGAAGAGTTGAGAGGTAAAACACCACCTCGTGACATTGCAACGGTCCGAGCTGAGCCAATCAAATATGGCAGTATCAGTAGCAGCAAAAGCATTGGTTGTATCCCTTTTCAGCAAAATCAGAGCTGTACGGATAACCCAGAGACAAAGCCTAATCGGTTAGGTATAGGTCTCACGGGGAATCCAAGGAGGATACGGGGGCTGAAACCCATTCTGCCGATAAGAGCGGGATAGGTAGCAAAGGTGGCTATCTTTGTATAGACTTCTAGGGTGGAGTATGTCCATGAGGGATTTGGTATATGTTGAGCGGAGCTTAGATATTGCCGTTTAGCGGGGGTTGAGGGGGTTTCTAGGGATGATTAAGGTTGACTGGTGTGGGGACTCTAGCGGGCCTTATGATTCTCAAAAGGGAGATCACTTCTTACTTTCGCTGTCGGTTTCCGTCTATGTTTTGCGGTGTAGGTAGGCTAGCGTGGGACGCTGGTTTGCGTGTTGTGATTGAAAGAAGTCTATACTGCCCAAACTTGTCGAAGAACGATCAAAGGTCGTTTTCAAATTGTGGAAGTTTTTTTCGTTAAGATTTTTTTTACCATTTATTATATATTTATTACATTAATTTAATTTGCAGATATAAGTTCCCAGAATCAAGAGTTCCTACTTCAAGTGAGTTTATTGTGGAGTCTCATTACTTGTGATATATAACACGAGAATGCGTAAGGTAAGAGTTCCTCACATATACCACCGAAGGGTATACACTAACACATATTTTAACAGATTGATTTAAATACAGATTGATAGCATTTTTAAAAGTCTTATTTATCTATATATCCAAATATAAACTATACAGCGTCCCTCGCATAAAAATGTGTGAGGAAAAACCCTAGGTATCAAAACCGCCTTGCCCCAATATTTAAACCGCCAAAATTTATCTCTCCCCAAAGATAAATTCTTACCATCTACATGCCCATGAAAACAAGATGTGATGCTCCTGTATATACTTGTGAGCGGAATTGTGGTTATTCAACACCTTCAGCTTACCGTATGAAACGCCACTTGCAAAGGGTAAGAACATGCAGAGTTAAGCCTGCCACAGATATTTATAAGTCAATTGATATAAAAGATAGTGGTAGGAAACCTCAAACTGAAACCTTTACATCTCAGCAAACTACTCCAGATAGAACTCTGGTAGGGTATGAACCGTCGCAATCGCAGGCGCAGTCAGATACTGTTGATGTTTTCTTTAATGAGATTCAAATGAAAATGAATGTAATGATTTCGGAGATTGCTAGCATAAAGAAAGAACTTGCTCAAGAACGACACCTGAGACAGTTTTTAGAGCTGCAATTGAGACAAAATGGTATCCTATTCCCTACACTGTAGTGAAGCAAACAGCTATGAAATGAATAAATTATCAAAATACTACTAGTATAATAAAATTATAATAGTAAAGAATACACTAGTGAGCAGAAGCTTATTCAAAGAATAAATAGGGTTGGAAACTAGAAATCCTTTTCGACATCAGAGATCATTTCTACAGAACCTTGGTCTTTGTGTGCATGATCGATATGTTCAGGAGGTACATGACCGGCATTTTTGATAGCATTAGCACACCTTATAATGTCGAACGGATTCTGTGAATTGATATAAGCTTGGTCTATCTCCTCCAAGGTGAGACCGCTTGTCTCGGGAATGAAGAGGAATGAGAATATGAAGAGAGCCGCATTGGTACACACGAACACAATGTAATATTTATAACCAAGATTACTGAATCCTAGCTGAGTAACTAATGCCAACACAAAGTTCATGACCCAATTAAGGAATGCAACACACGCCAAAACGGCAGATCGACATAACAAACCAGAAATCTCACTAGCAATCAAAAAAGGGTTCAAGAACAAACCGATAGGGAACGCAGCCAACTGGATTGCGTCGAATGCAAGAATTCCGTATTTTGCATTAGTAGTTCCGTTACTCTCGAGACCAGCACAGCAGCAGAAACAGATGCACATTGTTGCTGAGGCACCCAGCAATAGATTTCGTCGTCCGAATCTCTGAGCAAACCAACCAGCAGAAATAGCGCAGAGAGCCTGCCAAGTCTGAAGACCAGCCAGGGCAATTCGTGATTTAGTTTTGCTTAGCCCAATATCTTCAAATATAATGGCACCGTAGAAAGTAATGAGATTAATACCTGCCATTTGACACAGACCCGAGAGAACAATAGCCGTCACTGTTCTTCGGAACTGCTTATGCTGATTGAACTTCCAAGGGCTCTTATCTTTTGTCTCAACTTCATTGGTGTAGGCAAGAATAATCTCATCAAATTCGTCATCAACCAGCGAACGGTCAATACCTTGACGATTTTTAAGTAAAATATCGTATGCTTTTTCGCGTTTGCCCATGCGCACGAGTGCACGAGGCGACTCATCTAAGAAGCTGATACCAACAATTACGAGGCAAGCAACAATTCCTTGGAGAGCAAGTGGCAATCTCCACAAAATTTCTTTGCTCTTCTGGTGCAGATATAAGCCCAAGTTTATCCAGGCCATAGAGGCAACACCCGAGATAGCAAATCCACCACCAGCAAATACCAACAGGCTTCGTTGTTCAGGCAATACTGATTCAGTTACCCAGGCCGGAACCGTAGCGGTAAAGGCACCAATACCCCAACCAGCAACTAATCTACCAACAATGAGCTGACCTAACTTAAAACTACTAGACTCAATAGCAACACCAGCTATGACAAAAACTGATGCAACATATGTCATTCTCTTACGACCCAAGAAATCACCCGTGAAATAACACGACAAACCACCAAAACCAAGACCAAATTCATATATAGAGACCACAAGACCACTCATTAGTTGCTTGTGATTCTGTTGACTTCCTGAAAGACCAGGCAGGGTCTTATCTACCGCTGGAAAATGCTTCAAGAATGTTTCAAAGCCAGTGGAATTTCCAAAGTTGGCTTGTCCAAAACCTTGCGCAAGCCAGCAAAGGCCTGATAAAAGACATAGGACATATGCCCTCTCAATTTTAAAGGAAAACTTCATCATGGAATAAATAAAGTTCAATCTGATTTAGAAAACAGAAAATGAGCTAGAAAATTAAGATCTCTATTTATCTAATTATATATATAGCAATCTATCAATTTTCGCGCCTAAATTTTCTCAAACCGCTATCTTCTCAAATTTCATGGCTTGCATAATTTGTGGGGAAAACCTAACATAGGTCTGTGCATAATACCAGAATGCGATGCTTTCCGTGTCCACGCATTGCATTGTCTGGTCAAGGGTTTATGCTCTTGCAGCATGAGGAATAAAGGTGCGTACAAAATACGAGTACGTGACCCAACTTTAAAATTAATCAACATCAGACATAATCAAAATGTGTGTTACAAAATAATTGGATAGAGATTAGTATGTTTCAAGAAAATTTAATCAGTATTGTAATGATTTTTGCACAGCTCAGATAGTCTCGAAGTCATTCATTGTAGGGAGCGTGTTTTTACATATCTCAGGGTTTACTGCCCCAACCCGTCACATACTTCCCCGCAGTACCTACCGGTGGAAGCCGTTATTTTTTAACCCCCACGGGATGATAGGAAGCTGAGGCTTGGCGGATAACCAAGCACCAATACTGGTAGCGTTATCACCCTATTACTAAAACTGTTGGGTTCGTGATAACGGAATAAATACCTCATGCCCTCCCCATTTTGAATTGAGGGTATGGAATACTTTGTAAATAGCTTTGGCTTGCCTAAAAACTTTCCATACACGATTTATACTTAGTAAATATAATGTAACCACAGAAATAATGTGAAGCTGCAGAAAAATAAAAAGCTAGGAACTTTCGGAGGGATAGAATGAGTAAATACATTTTACAGACTTGCTTCAATTATTTGAGTAAAGAACATTAGTCTCGGCGTACAAGTTTGTTCCGGTTGTCAATGTATCTTGAACTCAGAACACCATCTCGTCCTTACCTCCCTCCCCCCGCCATAAAGATCGACCTAAATTTAGTCAGGCATAGAAATCTCCTGAATGATCAGGCTAGGGTTGGGATAAGGATTAATTCCTGCTTTCTTATCGGAATCTCCCATACCGTTGGAGTTCCCCAAACCCTATCACGACGACCACCCTTAAAACTGGGAAGAAGTCTCAAGGCACTATATTTCACGGGCGACATAGTCATGTGACGTTTTTTTTCACAACGAAACTTTGTGACTCCAAAATTCTGCGATTTATACGAAAAATGTCAACGGTCGACAATGTTGCCGCAAGTTTGAAAAAACTTGGACTTAGTAATGTCTCTCATTTCCCTGGCTCTGCTCCTGATTTAAATCCTACAGATACCTTCCGATCTTACGTCACTGAACAACTCGCTAAGGTCAGTGGTGTTGATGCTAAATTGATTTATCCGGCTTTAGAGGCACCTATTGATGCCAAACATGGTGATCTGGTTATTCCTGTACCTCGTTTACGTGTAAAGGGAAAGCCTGCTGAAGAGCTTGCTGAAGAATGGGCTAAAAAGTTCCCTTCTGGTGCTGAAAGTGACTTCATCGAATCCAGCACAGCAAATGGAAAATTTTTGCGATTCGTTTACAAATCTGATGTGTTGAGGAATTTAGTTATTCCTCAGGTTTTCCGTCAGGGACCTGCATATGGTTCTTCACGTATTGCTGAGGGCCAAAAGGTTGTCGTTGAGTTCTCTTCTCCTAATATTGCTAAGCCGTTTCATGCCGGACATCTTCGTTCCACAATCATTGGTGGCTACTTAGCTAACTTGAATGAGAAAATGGGTGCTTCAGTTCGTCGCATCAACTACTTGGGTGACTGGGGTAAACAGTTTGGTTTATTAGCCATTGCATTCCACCGATGGGGAAATGCCGAACAATTGAAGGCTGATCCTATCAATCACATGTTTGACCTTTATGTTAGGATTAACAAATTGAAGGAAGAAGAGGCTGCTGCTGACCCTGAGGGTGTTTCTAAAACTGACCAGGAGGCAAGAGATTATTTCCGTAGAATGGAAGATGGTGATGAGGAAGCTCTGTCTCTATGGAGAGATCTTCGTGAGTCATCGATTGAGAAATACAAGCAAACCTATAAACGTCTAAACATTGAGTATGATGAGTATTCTGGTGAGTCTCAGGTTAGTCAATCCGAGATGCACGACGTTATTGCCCAACTTGAGAAACAGGGCGTTACTCTTGAGGACCGTGGGGCACTTTTGGTTCCTTTGCAAAAATACTCGAAGAAATTGGGCAAATGTCTCATTAGAAAGTCCGATGGTACCACTCTATACTTGACTCGTGATCTTGGCGAGGCTATTCGTCGTAAGCGTGACACAAACTTTGACCGTATGATTTACGTCGTTGCTGCTCAACAAGATTTGCATTTGCAGCAATTCTTCAAAATCCTAGAGATTATGGGCTATGACTGGGCCAAGAACTTACAGCATATCAACTTTGGTATGGTGCAGGGAATGAGCACTAGAAAGGGTACCGTGGTTTTCCTTGATACTATTTTAGAAGAGACTAAAGAAGCAATGCATGATGTAATGCGCAAGAACGAGGCCAAATATGCTCAAATTGAAAATCCTGAGATGGTAGCTGACTTGGTAGGATTGAGCGCAGTAATGGTTCAAGACATGCAGAGCAAACGTGTGCTTAATTATAGCTTCGACTGGAAGCGTATGCTGTCGTTCGAGGGTGATACCGGTCCTTACTTACAGTATGCTCACTCTCGTTTGTGCTCTATGGAGCGCAACTCTGGTCTTCAGGTCTCTGATTACGAAAAGGCAGATTTGTCTTTGTTGACTGAGCCGATTGCTCAGCAGTTGACTCGAGTCATTGCTGCTTACCCTGATACTCTTTTGTTCTCATTCCGAAACTCAGAGCCCTCTACTGTCATTACCTATCTTTTCAAATTAACTCACACTGTATCTTCATGCTACGATATTCTTTGGGTTCGTAACCAGGACCCCGAAATTGCCAAGGCCCGTATGGCCCTTTATGCTGCTGCACGTCGGGTGGTGTCTAATGCTCTCATTCTCTTGGGTATTACTCCAGTTGAACGCATGTGAACAGCTCAATAAAATTGATAAATAATAATACATAGAAAGAAAGAAAAAAGACAACTAATTATTTTTTATAATACTTTGCTAAGAGCCCCGCGTGAGATAAAGTCCCAAACAACTTTCTGCTTATTTTGTTTCTTCATCTCATCTAAGAAGTATTGTTGCTGAGTGCTTGCCACTTCTGCCTGATGCTTGAGGTTTTCTGCATTTTCTTGTTCGGTGGTGCATAGTGGGCAACTAGACTCTTCAGTAGCAAGACAATTTTGATGATAGGAGTGCTTGCAAGCAAAATGGATCACAGGAAGATCTAAAGGCAATTGACATTGATTACAATCACCATATTTGAACAAGTTATCGTTCAACTCTTCGTTTTTCCGTTTGGTCTCTATCTCAGCAATATATGACTCCGCCAGCTTTTCTTGACGTGAAATCTGTTTATTGCTCTCATTTAGAAACTGAGTTATGAAGGGCCGAAGGTCACCAACGGTTAAATTAGGGGAGCTCGCTAACTCAGAGATAAGCTGTACATGCGACATTCCAGCTGCAACTGCTCTATTAAGGACATCAAGAAATTTTTCATTGCTCAATCCATCAAGCGCTGATCTATTATATGACACAAGTCGCGGTGCCAATAAGTCTAATTCTTGATCTTGTAGTTCCAATATGTCCAAAGCCCCAGTGATATCGCCAACCCGGAGTCTATTGCGGAATATATCAGAATAGGAGATACCAAGAGCATGTTGATGATGTACTTTCAGATTATGGTTGAACACCTCACAAGCACTTAATACATTGACAGTATACAAAAGGTTTGCATGATCATCAATTAGCTTCTCAGCATGATCAAGTAGACCAACTCGAAGATATGTCTCAAATAATGTCGTAGCAATATCATTTAGATCCTTTTCTGCTGAGTGAAAATCCGGAGCTACCCCCAAACATGCTTCTAAAAATATCACAAACTCATTATCATGACCAACGAATGATGGGAATATGAGTCGTGGTCGAGGTGGTAAGTACGACGGCTCTGAAACTTCTGATTCTAAAGTCTCTGCACTGACAATATGTGATCCTAAATAATTTGCAGAACTTAGGAATTTGATGAACGCCTGATAGCTCTGAAGCAATGGAGTGTCCTCTTTAGATACATGTCCGACCTCTACATTCTTGGGTAAAAGAGAGGCACTTCTAGTTCTAAATTTACCCGTAAAGAGAGTAATCAGAACTCCAGTTGTTTCTACCGGTAACTTGTTCAACATCAAACTTGAGTTCTGAATTAAGACACGTAGGGCGTCAGCTACTGAGATGGTTTGAATATAGTCTAAACTATTTTGAACGTCATCCAATTGACGTAACTGAATTTGGACAACAAGATCTGGATCAGGCCATTTCATAGCTAATTGAGCTGCTAGTACAGCATAATCTTTTGAGTTCATTTCGTTAAGGATATCGATAGCCCCTTCAAAATTGAAGTCTGGAATTGCATCTACAGCTAGACCCAAGAACGATTCCAGCTCATGCACTAATCCCAGTTTAGTGTAGCATATAATCTGCAAGTTAATGTGTTGGTTTGTGGATTTTCCCCGCTCAAAAAGAGCAGATAAGTAGGTAAGTAAGGTTGATGCGTGTTGGGAGTCCTTAAACCGGCGTATTGCACGAGACGTCTGGCCTAGGTCAATGGCGAGAATGTACTCCTTAAGACTGGCATCAATATCGTTTTTGAGAAATAAATAATCAGCGTAGTCTTGATGGAGACTTTGCTCAAGAGCTTTGGCGGTGGGATCCTGAGAAGACCTATGTTCTGCCATCTGAATTGCCACCTGAAACAGGTTTCTTTGTTTTAAAAGATCAATTCGCGAGTTCCAGCTCTTTTCTTTTAAAACATACATCATACCATTCTGACCAATAATATTGATTCTTTCCCAAGCTTCAAATATACACCGGATTCCATTACCGAGGGATTGATTGAATGCAATGAGATGGTTTTGCAAATCAATAATAATAACACGCACTGATTCAGTGGCCAATAAACTTTGACTGCTGAGTTCAGTAACTGCTACAATCACTAAATAAGTACCACTTTTGTTTAAAAACACCTGTCTTTTAGTGACAGGAAGTTCAAAGGATGGTCCTCGGTGCTTGGTATTAAAAAATATTATAGATGAATCGCGAGCCACTAGAAGTTCTTGTCGTGTACTAGCTGTGCAACCCAAATCAGCACCCTTGTTCTTATCGAGTACTGTGGTGTTCTTAGTAGTAGTGGTAGAAACCACATCAATTTGTGCTAAACTTGTAACAAAAACCAGGTTATAATCTTCATCAAGACTTAATCCGGTGATACTTGTAGCTGCTGAATATATAAGACGTTGTCTAGTGCCCCTATCGTGCCATAAATCCCCCCTGATTGCTACCACTGATCCGTCTGCAAAACCTACCACCATAACAGATAAATCGGGCGCAACTGTAAAAGCTGATGGAGGAAATGTGTTAGATTTATTGTTGACTAAACATTGAGAATGAAGTTTGGGAGCTGCCGAGGAAGTATTCTTTTCGGGATGAAGCGTCATATCCCATATACATATTTCCAACGGTGAACCCAATTTAGATGATGCCGTCAATAGGAATTCACTATTGGGAATTGAAGTAATGTAATCAGAAGATCTATCAGTGTCACCTCTCAAAGTATCGAATTCGCGCTTCAATTGCATGTCCTCGGTGAACTCTTTCACTACCCCGGACTTTGTAAGAAGAAACACCGTATCATGGGATGCACAGGGGACAATGGTTAATAAATCAGGGTCAGAATAGAGTTTGGAATCAGAAGACAAAGGATCACGTACAGGAGTAGCGTCAAAAAACGCGAATTCCTTCCATCCACTTAGCATCCGCGCCATTGGAGCTGCTGGGGTTATGGTGTATATGTATGTAAGAAGCGGGCTCAAGCCTTTAGGGATGGATTCCACGTGATACTGAAATAATTTCAGACTTGAGAAAAATTATAAAACTGTAAACTGTATTAAAACTAAACCAATCCAATGGGAAAAGCTAAACAAACTCGGAAGTTTTCGGTGATGAAGAAAATGGTCAAACCCACCGAAAAACGTCCCGAAGCAAAGAAGCCGAAATCTGATATAAACCCCGCGGTAAAGTCAATTCCTCAGGTGAGTAGTGCCTTGTTTTTTCAGCACAATACAGCAATAAAACCCCCGTACCAGGTTTTGGTGGATACAAATTTCATCAATTTTAGCATTCAAAAAAAATTAGATCTGGTGAGGGGAATGATGGACTCTTTATATGCTCGATGCATTCCTATCGTCACAGACTGTGTATTAGCAGAACTCGAAAAGTTAGGACCCAAGTACCGAATTGCGCTGAGAATGGCCAAGGATCCTCGTATTAAGCACTTAAGATGCAGTCATAAGGGAACATATGCTGACGACTGTTTAGTGGAGCGTGTTTTACAACACAAATGTTACATCGTGGCTACTAATGACGGTGACTTAAAGAGAAGAATAAGAAAGATTCCCGGTATCCCACTAATGAGTGTTGGTGGCCATTCTTATGTGGTTGAAAAGCTTCCTGAAATGTTTTAGGTATTTATTTATTTATTTATATATGTCATAAGAAAATAATTATATGCGGCGTGTTATATCGATTGGGTTCAAATTTCTAAGGGGGGAGGTTTCAAATTGACTTTCATTATCACCATTTCGTGTATAATGATCAGATTTTTTTTTATTTCCCAGTGCTGCTGTTTCTATGGGGCATATAGTTGTTAGTTTATTGTTGATCGTCGTCATCATGCATAGTGAGGGGTGGGGTAGCGTGACCCTGACATTTCATATCTCTCTCACTCTCTCTGGAAGGGAAACAAGTACTATTCTCACTTACCTCTGATGTTACCAAGAAAACTTGTTCGTTGGATAGTGAGACTAACCATTCTGTTATCCTTGTTAAGTTTGATTATATTTATTTCCGATGTTAAGTACGATTTCCTGCCATCATCGTTGCAAACCCATCTACCACTGCACCCTGACGATCCAATAATAGTGGATGTTCGAATCAATCACTGTAACTTATTCAGCAAATGCGAAAAAATTATGTCTGATGGGTTTCGTCGAATAGATAAGGATTTACTACTTGCCAAATCTTGGACTTCACAATCTTACGTGTACGTGAAACAAGTGAACGAAACCGCCTTGCAGGCAGATCAAACGGTGGTTCTAGATATGGAGGTAAGTAATTTCGATCCTAATAATAGGTTGGGGGAATTCCCTGTATACATCTATCAAGATTTACTGAAAACTGTCCATGATCCGCTGGAGCTCACCTATCCGCTGGACGCGTATAAGTATGCCTGCGAAGTAGGTTGGGTTTTGAATAACGAGAATAATATGGGTCTCTGGATAAAGTACGGAAAGCATGTACCAGATGCCGCTGTTACGGACATAAAGGTACTCTATGGAAAAGATGTTAGTTATGATGTCCCTGGTTGGACCACAACTGAATCAATATTACCATTAGGCTCCAAGGATACCCTTGAGGAATTTGGTCCAAGGTTAGTATTCAAGAAAGGCCGGTCTTACACTAGTCCCCCATCTCAAGCTCCTCAATCCCTTAAATTTAAGGATGACGGAACATTCAAAATAATTCAACTAGCAGACCTTCACATGAGCACAGGGTTTGGCAAATGTGATCAGCCATTTTATGGTTCATCATCGAACTGTATAGCAGATGAGCGTACGTGTGATTTCGTTGAGTCTGTGCTTGACCTTGAATCCCCAGACTTTGTGGTGCTATCTGGCGACCAAATAATTGGCGACAATTCACCAGACCCTGAAACATCACTTCTTAAGGCATTGGGTCCGGTTTTACGACATAATCTTCCATGGGCTTTAGTGTGGGGTAATCACGATGACCAAGGCCCTGCTAATCGAGAACAACTTACCGCCCTAGTCTCTAAACTACCAGGTTGTCGCATGAATGATAAATTTGCTCACACAACATCAGGCTCGGGAAACTATCCAGTCATGGTTAGTCCAGCAAACTCGGAATACCCTGCACTAACGCTCTACTTTTTAGATAGCCATACGCGTTTTCCTACTAAGAAAGGTGGCTACGACCACATCAAGCCTGATCAGCATGCTATGCTACGTAATATTTCGGAGAATGTAAAGATTTCGCTTATGGGCTACTCGCATATTCCATTAAGTATGGCATTTTTCCACATTCCCCTTCCCGAATATCGCGATGGTCCTGATGAACTGAGGGCTGGTGGTAACCAACGAGAGAACGTAATCAGTGCATCATATAATTCAGGAACTTTGAACATTTTGAAAGAAGTAGGCGTTTCTGTGTTAAGTGTTGGTCATGACCATACTAATGACTTTTGTCAATTTGCTCCGGCTAGAGAAGAAGACATAACGCAAGATGGTAGTAATGGTAAACCTATATGGCTGTGTTATGGAGGAGGCACAGGATTCGGCGGATATGGTGGGTACCCTGATGATGCAGGGGTTTACCGAAGAAGAACTCGCATCTTTGAGATTAATATGGAAGTTCCATTTATAGATTCATGGCACAGAATTGAGGGTGTAGATTATATTGAAAACAAAGTAAGATTAGTGAACAACGGTGTTCCCAGCCTACCATATTAAATTATATATATTAAATTAATGTAGCAATCAGAAAATGAAAGGGGAAGCAAAATCTTGACACCTGTTTCAATTAAGGAGGTGCACATATATCTTTCGCGTTTGCCCAAACCCTCATTTTTAATTATCCTAATTTAGTACATTTAGGCTAGATATCGCTAAGAAAACCCGCTAATCTTGATAAAATATCGCGTTTTTGATCCCTCTCAGTAATATAAGATGGCACGGGTACCTAAAAAGTCAAAAATCCCATACGCACCACCAGGCTGGGAAGTACCGGAGGGATATCGTCAAGGTACACCTGTTCCCAATTCACAGGCTAATGAAACTGGTCATATTAATAGGAATCTACACTATAATGGTAGTCCCCCAATGCCGCCAGCGGTTATGCAAAGCTTTGAGGTTGCTATGGGTGGTCAAATGAGAAATGTGTTTCCTATCTGTTATGGAGCAAATTATCCCCCGGGGGTAAATAACTCTGTATGGATACCAAGTAATAGTCAAATTTTCAATAATTTACCTGCTCCTGGTCAACAGAATTCTCCAACTGTAGGCTACAATTCTCTACCTTCTGATCAGAACCAAGCACCAGCACCAGCACCAGCACCAGCACCAGCACCAGCACCAGCACCAGCATCAGCACCAGCATCAGCACCTAGTGCCACTCCTATTCCATCTCCTCCAAAGCTGATGAGAAAAAAGCATGTTCCAAAGACAAAGGCTGGATCAAAGAGTAAGGCTGGTTCAAAGAGTAAGGCTGGTTCAAAGAGTAAGGCTAGTCCAAAGCCTAAGGCTGGTAAAAAGGCTGGTTCAAATACGAATGGCCAAATTCTAACTTCTTCAGATTTACCTGTTGATATACCACCATTATTATTAGCTAACTTTAATTCTCTTAAAGACAGCGATAAGCAACGGGTACAGCAAATGGTAGATATCATACAAAAGCGAATAATTTCTATATTAACTAGCAAATCTACTACGATCTGGCAGATCAATGAGCTTTGCCGTTATATGTCATGTCAAGTCAAGGGCCGGAAGGTTGACAAGCTAGATATGGTACTTTCTTGTCTCGATGTGGCCGTAAGAGCTCATTCTTATACAGTTCTCTGGAGAATTCTTAATTTTGTGGAGGGAGAATGTTCACAAGATCTAACCCCAGTGCTCGAGTTGCTTGCAAAGTATCGAGACCCTGTTGAAGCAACTCAGGGCTACGATCCATTTCACAATCTAATGAATTCTAATTCTAATTCTGATTCTGATTCTTCAATTACTCCACCCAAGAAAACACATACTAAAGCCCGTTCTCTTGGTGTGGTCAATCCTTTGGGTCCTATCAGTTTATCGTTTCGAGTTAGCCCATATTATACCCTCACAACAGCAATTACTCCAGTGCTACTATTCAGAAAGCCATATAATAAGCGACACGTTATAGAACATATGTCTTTCACCTATGACTTCAGCGATATTGCTAACAAGCAACAAAGGGTATTTCTTGCCTGTCAAGTCTATAATCCCAACAATAATGACCAACGGCCAGTCTACTTTCCTTATTTTCTCGAGATCGAATTTGATGGCCAACCACTCCCTGCTAATACTCGAGGTGTTAGAGGTATTGAAGGTTCAGCAAAACCTGTAGATCTCACTGCAGAGATAGAGAGGAGAAACGCAAAGTCTCGACAAAAAAGTCATAACATAAGACTAACTATGACTGTCAGTGATCAGGCTGAGAAAACGACAGATAAATCGTTTGCTTTTAAAGTTTATACTGGCTACAAAGAACCATTAAGTAAGTTAAAAGACTTGCTCGTTAGAAGGCCACATATCTCGAAGGAATCCACTGCAAGATTGGCAACTATAAACGCAGGTTCTTACGATGATGATATAACAAGCTCTGATGCTATTATCTCCTTAAAGGATCGAGTGATGTTGACAAGAATATTAACTCCATTACGATCGAAAGCATGCTTGCATATTGACTGTTTTGATGCGGATACTTTTTTAATGCTCCAGGAACAAGCAGAAACCTGGAAATGCCCTATATGTAATAGACAAATAACCTGGGATAGTCTGGCGGTGGATGATTTTTTTGCTGAAATTTTGAGAACAACAGGATCTGAAGTCGAGAGTGTTTGTATAAAAGCCGACGGAACTTGGTCTGTAGACCAGGTTAGCAGCGGTGAGATTTGCGGCTCAGACTCAGGTTATGATTCGCCCTCACATCGGAAGAGGAAGAAATCATCTAAATCAGAAATTGCTTTAGAAGCAGAGATTGTTGATCTTTTATCTGATACAGATGATGAACCATTTAATAGTACTGCGGCTACTATGCCAGCTACCAGTGTAGCTCCTAATCGGACCATAAACAATAACGTTGAGCCCACACACCGCAGTATGACACATGATAACACTGTATCGAGTCATCCAGCTCCTACGAGAGCTTCTATGCCTTCATCAACAGTGGAGTCTGTCGCCGTGTTAGTACCACCATTTGACCCTCTGGCAGAACTCCATAATGCAAGACTAGAGTTTCAAAGAAACCAGAACCCTGTATTTAGGGGTCTGCAGGGTGTGGAGAGTCGATATGGCGATATTGAGAGTACTAATGCTTCTGAAAGGACTGCATCAGACGCTACAGATCCAGTTTCCATACCGCAATCCTCTCGAATTGAAGCAAATACACCTGTTGCGAAATCTGTTGCTCGGTCTTCAGCTTCTCCATGTTCATCTGTGACCTCGTCTCACTTGCCGCCTAAAAATAAGAAGAAACGTGTTTCGCCTTCAAATACTCCTTCTTCTACGAATCATAGTGATTATCAAGATGAGGATATTATTGACCTTACTCAAAGTGACTAGTGGAAACAATATATAAGAGAACTCAAAAATTATGTTATATTATATTAAATACTGATCTGTTTATATACCGTTCCTGATTCATGAAGGGCAGATTCTACTACCTTCATGGCAGCGAGCACATCCTCATCACGGAATCTTCGTCCTACAACCTGCACACCAACAGGTAATCCTTGCATTTTCTTAGCATCGTAGTTAAGATAAGCACCTTGAGCTACACCATTGAGCTTCTTCAGATTGAAGTCATCCGGTAATTGATCTTTGGCAGCATCTACCTTAGTAACTGGTAAGACACCCGCCGGATAGTCGACAATATTGTACAAAAACGTATACAAGCAAGAGCTGAAGCTGTTAAACAACCCTCGGTGAGGCAAGGCTGGTGTTGCATTGGGAACAGTTAACAAGAAGTCTACACCACTGGCCTTAAACTGTTTGTAGAACAGTTCACGGTACGCTTCACGGCGAGCCACCAAAGCCCATCGCTCATTAATACTCTTCTTATTAAAGTCACGTAGCAGAGTGGCCCAAATAATATCCTTATAATAGTGTTCGACCACAAATGCCCAGGAATTACGGATGAAACTCGGTAGATGAGCCCACATCCTGGCTCGGTTCACACCGTAATCGCAGGTCTCACCCCAGAACATTCCACCAGTAGCTACTTCAATTGCATCACTGCAGAGTAATTGGGCACCCACTGTGAGAGCTTCTAAAGGATTAGGTAACTGGTACTCAACCACTTCGTGCCCCTGCTTCTTAAGGGCATCAGCAGTTAATTTGAGGGCACGAGCACAAGCAGGAGAGGGATCAACGATAGTATCAGAACTGATGAGACCAAATTTCAACTTAGGTTTCAAATCAGGCTCACGCCACTCCAACTCTGTCATTGAGTAGTCGTATTCCCAGGGTTTCATGCCAATAACAGCCTTGAAGAAATAAGTCAAGTTATCCAGTGAACGTGCCATTGGGCCAGCAACCGAAGGAACCCCCTCTTGACCTGGCATGGAAGTATGAGCACCAGCTTTGGGAAAACGAGTTGTAGTGGGCCGTAAAGAATAAATTCCACTGAAATGAGCAGGAACACGAACAGATCCAGCGACATCAGTACCTACACCGATAAATGAGCCTCCACCCGCAATCAGCGAACTCTCGCCACCAGAAGAACCTCCAGAAGTGTAACCTAACTTGTGAGGATTCTCAGTAATACCCCAAATATCATTATAACTTTCAAATGAAAGCAAAGTAAAGGGAATATTAGTCTTAGCGTATGGGTACCCACCTGCATCTTTGATGAGTTGTACAATTGGAGCATCATCGGTCATTGGATCATCACAAAATTTCGATGTACCAACAGTAGCATCATAGCCTTTAACACCTACAGTATCTTTAAGAGAAACAGGAATGCCAGCAAGTGGTCCTGTAGTCTTGTTAGCCCATTTATGTTCAGCTTCATCAATCATTAATTCCGTTACGGGATTGAATTGTTCCTGAAGTTTGAGTGTTTGACGTCCTATAGCCAATAAAATATCTCGAGGTTTAATCTCTTTCTCATGCACATTTGTGACCAATTGAGAGATGGAAGTGGTCAAGATGTTACGATCTTGTTTAGTTAAAGGCTTTAAATACTCAGGTAGTTGTTGGATCCTAGTGGATCTCTCATTTTGTTTCTTGGCAATGTTCTTTTTATGAGCAAACATTATAAATACTAGATTCCTAGATGAATAAGGGAACTCCAGGAAGTGTGTGGAGGTGGGTTGAGAGTGATGTGATTTTAGTGGAAGGCTGCGAGGCGCTTATCACTAGATCAGGGTCAAGGGTAGATAAGGGACTGCACAGCGGCAAACCCGAACATGGTCGAGTAGAGAGTTAGCGCTCAAAATATTGTAGTAACCATAAATTTATTTCTGACGTAAATAATGTAAATATATATATTCCTCTTAGGGATTGATCAAGAAGGTCGTAATGTGCGTGTAGGGTGCAGGGTGGTGGGGGTACTCATCAGTGATGTTCATAATGCTGCTTAATCTCGTCCACTAGCTTCTGTATACCATCAATTCCGTGGTCACTCTTGGAAAATGAAGATTTGCTGCTGACATCAAGCTTGGATCCGCCTCCAAACCCAAGGATTCTCTCAACAAGGTGAATGGAGCCCGTTACCAACCCGAGAGTTCCATCGATTACTCTGAGAATAATATTCTCATGGTGCTGAGATGTTGTCGGCTGCGGAGCGTGAGTAGCAGTGGTAGAGGTTTCAGTTTCGCTGTCTGAAGAAGAATCAGAATCAGAGGAAGTATCAGTTTCAGTGTCAGATCCACTCTCGTTACTGGATTTGTTAGCAGGAGTTCCACTATGTTTTCCAGTAGCTGGGGATACCTGAGTTGTAGGAGAGTTGTCAATTGTAGTAGTTACGGTAATGTATGATGGTGAGTACTCAGCATCAGGACCCATGTAGGGAACTGGAGCAGAGTAACCGTACTCTCCCAGAGCAGAAGTTGACGTTGATGATGTAGATGAAGATGTTAAGACATCAATGTCACCATTGTAGCCATCATTAACTTCATCAGCCATTGTAATCCATCCAACTTGACTGGGGTGGGTAGCTCTACGAATTAGTTCACGCTTCTGTTTCTTGGACATCTTCGTCTTTTTGACTTTCTTGGTGACTTCAACATACTTACCAGCCTCTTTGAGACCACTCTCTTTCTCCAAGTATACAGATAGAAGCTTCTCAATCGATCCAGCTACCTTCAACTTATGCGATGCAGGTACACAGACACCGGCTATGGAATTCAACATCTTCTGCTGTTGTTTAAGTTGTTTCCAAGAATTCTGGATATGCAGCTTAGCAGGATCAACTGGGGCAGGTTGTTGGACATGGGCTGACTTGTGAGCATCAACGTGAGGTGTTGTGTGAGCCTGGACATGATTTGCATTGATTGATTGTGTAGGCTTGACCTTAACTTCAGAATATGTTTGGTGAGAATGTTGAAGAACGTGTGCTGACTTAGTAGCCGCATTATGCATATCCTCTGGCTCTGCAGCACGTCCACCAATATGTGTTGCTTTGGCTTTATTCGCTGAGGAAGAGAGGGAAAGTTGGTTTGAGCCTAGACTCGCATAGTTTACCAGCATGGTGTTAAATTGGTCTAACTGAGCAATAAGATTATCAGCTCCGCTACCATCGCAGCTTGTTGCGAATGTCCCATGGACGAGCAGCAGTATGGCAAGGAGATCAGGCTTTACAGCAACCATGAATAGTATATTCTATATATTAAACCCTTTTATAATTTGTTTTTTTGAGGGATTCTGTACCTTATAAACCATTCTTGATCTAAGGTTTAATCAATATAAAACCGTGAAAATACCTGTAATTTAGATGGTACAACTTACCCCCATTCTTAAAAATCTCATAATTAGTGCATGTAATTAAATTGGCTGTTCCCAATTAAGGACTTTAATTTATTCATATTTTCTTGTTTATGTAGTGACTCACTGGATAAGAGGTCGCAGAATGGAACTGTTGTGGATAAAAATCATGAATATTTTCAAATTTCATAGAATATACAATATTTATCTAAAATAGTGGATCAAAATTATGAGTAAAGTTTCATGTTAGCATCAGATTTCTTCATTACCTGATCTTGAGTATCACGAACCTGAGAGAGTGCACTGGTATTCTTGCTTGTCGAAAAGACCGCTCCGATTACTTCTAATTGATAAAGGACAACTTCAACAACGTGTTCTGCAAATCGCAATATGAAGTTTCCTTTTTTATCACTAAGTTGAGGACTGTCGTTGGGGCTGGTAGACGATTGTGGGGGTGGGGATGCAGCATACCCACCTGGTTGGCCGTACTGGTTCGGTGCATTCCGGTATGACTGTTGATATGGCTGTTGATATGGGTACTGCTGATAGTATGCCGGTGGCTGTTGCTGGTATGGGTATTGCTGATATGCTCCACCCTGCTCGTAGCCGTAGTTCTCAGGTGTGGGTGGTGTGTTACGATCAGGGCCACCCGCATATCCAGTAATCGATCCACCTTGATATTGATATCCATCAGTATCAATACCATTAGTTTTAGACCCCCGGTTTCTTAGAACGGCTCGCTTGACCTTGGACATACCATTGTGGATAATACTCTTAAAGTTATCCAAAACAGTGTAGTCCACAAATCCCGACCTTCTTGAAATAAATGAGCGCTTTTGCTTCTTGTTGCTAGATTTGAGCTCATCTGTACCAACTAATGTATCCATGTGCGACTTAATTGTGTCCAAAATTGAGCTCGCTTCACTGTTCAAGGATGTCACATCGCCTTCGATGCATGAGTGACCAGTAATGTTATGTTTTATGTCATTGATAGAGCTTGACATAGCTTTAATGTTTGATAGTGCTATATCCAGATTCTCACTAGTCCAATCTAAGCTAAGTGTACCAACGAGATCCCTCCAATGACGGTCCAAGTGGTGGAACTCACTTGTCAGAACATTACGCTGGTCATCGGGAATACACGAACTTGCCTCTGATTTTTGTGACTTAGAAGCTCCAAGAGTTCCAAGAGCTAGCACGTATATGACAATTTGTATCATTTTTTTCTCCACGCGATTCTGAGTTTGAATACTAACTATAAGATATATATTTAACTAATTGAATTAACTTAATAATTATTAACGGATCTATGATTAGTTTCACTGACATAGAGAAAAAAGAAAATTAGTTATGAAGTTCATTAATTAAACTTTATTCTTCAGAGATGGTTTCGTTAGGTCCCAATACTTTTTCCATGTTGAGATGCCATACTCCTACCGTTTCTACGAAATACTTTTCACCAACAACCTTGAATCCTAAAGATTCATATAAATTACGTAAATGAATTCGAGCTGGCAGTTTGATTAATTTTAGGGACATTTCAGTGCACCACTCCAATGATTTTGACATCAACTGTACAGCCAATCCTTGTCCACGTTTATCTTTAGACACTACTACACGTCTCATTATCGCGGAATCAGACTTCTTATCTAGGTGAATACGAAGGTAACATACAAGTTCTTCACCCATAAAACCCATCGTGTGATAAGTATCACCTTGAAGATCTTCGTCATCAGTATCGGCCACAGGACAGTTAAGTTCTACAATAAATACGGCATTTCTCAACTTTAAAATACTGTAGAGTTCATGTGTGTTTAATTCTGAATGATGTTTGATTAACCACTCCATCGATTTATATATGTTAACAGCGGTGATAAGATCTATGTGCCATTACACTATCTAGCTCATCTTTACCGAGGTTATGGGTTGATGAAGGTAACAAGTAACAATGATCAAGTAAAGAAAAGCTCGATATGTACTACTTAGCCTATGTATAAGCTACATATAGCAATGTTAATATAATCTTCAAATCTTTACTTATTATGAGAATGAAGGAATGACTCTAGTTATATCTGTTATAGTCATGTCTTAGTCCTATCAGGTGATACACCGTCATTATTCCCTCAGCAATTGAACTTTAAGGGTATGGAAGTTAGAGAGCATGAGGATCTATGCAGGGGATCCCGGGGTACAGGCATTAATTTATACCGCTCCAAGGGGAAACAATAGTAACAATGAGCACTATTTCTGAGTCAACTTATGACGCCCTGTTTTCTGCAATCTGTATTTGCAGGATCTGCCTGAATTCCATTGCCCTCATAATCCCCAATATTTAAGGACGATCATGTGGCTTATAGAGTGGTTTAGTTTACCCTAACATTGAGCAGGAAATGTTAACTAGCAATAGTTGTGTCAGATTTTACATTAGAAATATTTCAGCAATTACGCCTAGTTGCCACACTATACATATGAATCATCACTTTAACATAATAAGGTCATGCCATGTTATATATCCCATAATCAGCATTATACACAGTTAGAAGCCTCGGGGCTAGAACATCAGGTGATAATCCTACTGTCAAATTAAGTTGCATCTAACATGCCATATGTTGCTTTACCCTAAACCTCTCGCCTAAATTCCCCAAATCGCACTTATTTTACTGCTTCTTTATTTTATATTGTAGAGATCGGGTAAAAGCCGTTAAAAACAGATGGATCAGAGCCCCGAAGGAGTGCCTCCACCCGGTCATAATTTCAGTGAGAACGTAATGATGGAGCTTGCGAATCTTAGTATTATGCGCCAGAAGGAATTGAGCGAACGGATCAAAATACCGATTGAATATCCGACCGTTTCTGAAACGTTTCACTATCGTAGCCCCCTCAGTCAAGTAGATTTCCATGAATCACCTCCAGCAGAAATCAAAAGTATAGTCAATCGGGATTCATCAACTCATACGCCGTCTTTATCTCCTCTAAATACTGATATCAATGGGAGCTCCCCACCTGTTGGGAACAATATATCATCTGTAGGTAATACTCAAATTGACCAGATGATGTTACTGGTACAAGCTAGGGATAAATTAAGATCTAAACCAACGATAACACCCAATGGTGGGAAAAAATCTTCACTGCATAAGTGTCCAGTTGAGGATTGTGGCCGGTTGTTTAAACAAAGCGCCCATCTTCAAACTCATATTCGCAGTCATAATGGAGACAGACCATATGTATGTACTCATGGAAACTGTACTAAGAGATTCACTCAAAGGTGTAATCTCCGAACTCACATTCGCAGTCATACCGGTGAAAGACCATATGAATGTGATGTGTGTGGGAAAACATTCAGTCAACAAGGAAACATGAGACATCACAAATTGATACATAATAATAATAACCCCCTAATATGTCGGCTGGAGGGATGCGGTAAGTTATTCAATCAACTGGGTAATTTAAAGGCCCATCAAAACTCATCACATCAGCAGGAATTAGCCGCTTTTACATCTATACTTTCTAATAACCAAGCAATCGATTCTCTATCCGATAACGAAAGAGAGATATTTAGTTATTTTTGCAACCTCTATAAGAACAGTAATAGGGGGATCAAGGGTCGCGGAAAGGGAACCAAGATGATTGCGCGATCCCATGATGTGAAATCTAAGTCACTGGGATCATCTGGAGATTTGGGAACCAGCAAGTCACCGAAGACCCCGGATATCAAGTCTCCTGATCAAATTGAAAAGCCTCCTGAATTACCCGTTAATGATTCTAGTTCTCTTGTAGTTCTTCCATCGTTAAAGAACCCGGGATTGAATGTCTTACCAGAGCATGTGATACATAGACAGAGCTACATGCCGATTCATGACTTATCTACTTATCAACCTGTCTCTCAGCCTAACCAACAAAATCAGTTCTCGTTACATTATCCTCAACAATACCCACAGCCTTACCCGCATCAGTACCCTCAGCAGCAACCGCAGCCCGTACTCAGAGATTTCCCGGATCCTAGTTCTCAAGCATTAGCATCTCAAGGTGTACCTCTTTTGAACTCACAAAATGTTAACTCCCAGAATGTTAACTCTCAAAATATTGGCCAATACAATAATGGGCTTCCTCTGTCATATTACCCCCATACATCATAAGCTTCCAGCTTAACATAACTTATTTATTTATAGATAACAGTAAGAAATAATAAATAATAAATAATAAATAACAGTAATACATCAAAAAAAAAATGGCTAACTAGATAACCAATCCTTTGCTGTTTCATAGGTTACCAGAGTGATGGCCATAGCCGGTACGACCCGTGCTAGATTAGCCGATAGTCCCCTATAAAACCCAGATATTCCCTGCTCCTGCCAGACATCTTTCACTGCTGCTTTTAATCCCATTTCAGAGAACTGCATTTTTGCCCTCACAACCTGATGCGGATACATAACCGTAGCAGCTACAGATTTTGCTATGGAAGATGAGAAAAAGTAGATAAAAGTGTCTGGCCATAGCATCCATTCCCTGATGCGTACTTTCAACGGATTATAAATCGCGAAGTATAATGCACTTTGAGCAGTTCCTAATGTGCCCGGTAAGAACCCCCGCCAAAACCCTGCTAATCCTGCTTGTTGGTATATTAATTTAACATTTTGAAATATTTTGTTGGAAGAATTTATATCACTTGGTTTTGATCCCAAGATTCTGGTCTTTAAAACCCAGATTGGATTGGTCATTAATTGTGAAAGAACCCCAGCACTAAAGGCACATCCTAGATGTTTATAACTATCTGGGATATTTGGCCATGAATTAAAGAATACTGTAGCTTGTAAAAGATCATAGCAACCAAAATATGCCCCCCATGCACTAGCATTCCCCACTAGATTTGGGGTTAACCCTCTATATATACCTTTAATGCCATATCCCCGGCCTAAATCACGAAGAACCCCGAAAAGTGAACTTCCTCGTCCCAATTGAAGTCGAACTTTTGCAAGATCCAGTGGATGCATTGTTATCGTTGTAACTGCACCGGCAATAGCACCTGCATATACCCCATCCATGACAGTCTGGAAAATGGCTGTAAATGGAACGAAAAGAGCTCTCCTGACCCTTGATCTAATTGACCCACCTATATAGAAGTTAGAATATGTCGGTGGGATTCCTATATAATCACCGAAAAGCAATCAATTTGTATGGAATTATGAATTCTCAGTTCACTGGTTTCTTTTCATTTTTTTTAATTAATTCCTAAATTTTCCCTCTACTCTGAAAATATTAATGCAAGTTGGTGGTGGGTGGACTCGCTCCCGTGTATACCAGGGCAAGGAATCAGTCTAGATCACGTCACGGGTTTTTCCAAAAAAAATTATTACATAAAGAATTAAATTTACCACTTGAGAAGTAATATTTATCACTGAATAAATGTTCAGTGAATTCGATCTGGATGCAAGACTGCTGCAAGCAGTTACTCAAATGGGGTTCCAGACTCCCACACAAATTCAACAGACAGCAATTCCTCTCGCATTGAATGAAAAAAAAGATATTGTTGCCATGGCACGCACTGGTTCCGGTAAGACAGTAGCGTATTTACTGCCCATTCTTCAGATGTTACTTACTCAAACTGATCAATTTGCATTAATTATTGTTCCCAGTCGTGAACTTGCTGATCAAATAGTGCGTGTTCTTGCTCAATTGACACAGTTTTCCAGTAAAACTTTACGGTTCGTAAATATCGCCCAAAAGCTCGCTACTAATGTCAAACAAACTCTTCTTGCAGAACCTAATGAGATTGTTGTTGCTACACCTTCTTCAGCTTTAGAACTGTTTCAATTGGGTCAGCTGGAATCCTCCAGATTGGGATACGTTGTGTTAGATGAGGCTGATCTACTAGCTACTTATGGGTATGATGATGATCTAAAGGAATTACATACTCATTTAGAAGCTCATGGGGCTAAACCTCAGGTGTGGTTGATGAGCGCTACTCTCAACACCGAGGAAATTGGCGAGCTTAAATCCCAATGGTGTTCACGGCCAGCAGTCATTGAGTTACGTGATAATAATGACGCCGAGTCTGAACAATTACAACAGTACTACGTTAAATGCCCAGAAATTGACAAGTTTTTGTTGATGTACGTAATTTTCAAATTAGGTCTCATCCGAGGTAAAACCTTAGTCTTTACTAACGAAATCGACCGTGCTTACCGATTGAAGATGTTTTTGGAGCAATTCGGTATTCGCAGTGCGGTTCTAAATAGTGAACTACCTCAAGAATCTCGTGTTCACATTGTCCAACAATTTGATCGCCACTGGTTCAATCTACTGATTGCTACTGATGAAGCCCAATTAGGTACTAAACAGGGAAATAAACTAGCTGCTGAGTACAGTGCGAGTCGTGGATTAGACTTTAAAGGTGTTGCATGTGTTATAAATTTCGATCTGCCGGCAAGTAGCAAGGCCTATGTGCACCGTGTCGGACGAACTGCTCGTGCTAACCACAAAGGTATGGCACTGTCCTTTGTGGTTCCTAAGGAGGAGTTTGGCAAGCATAAGGTAGCCTGTTCCGCCACTAACAAGCATGATGAGAAAGTATTAACTAGAGTTATGAGGGCGAATGATGTGAAGCCATACCAGTTCGATATGGAACAGGTCGATAGATTCCGATATCGTATGGATGATGCCTTTCGCAGTATCACGAAAGTTAAGGTTCGTGAGGCACGCGTGAATGAAATTAAAAACGAAATTCTTACCAGCGAAAAGCTACAGCGACACTTTGAGGAAAATCCGGATGATTTAGCCGCATTGAGACACGATGGCGATTCTCGCAGTAGTTACACTCGCCAGTCCCGGGAACTAAAGAATATTCCCAGTTATTTATTACCGAATCTACCGAAGGCCACGCAACCTTTATTTGCCGAGCCTCGTAGTGCTTTCAAAAAGAAGCCCAAGAAGACTACTCGAAATAAAAAGAAGCGACGGGATCCTCTCAAAAGTTTCGTTCGTTAAATATATTTTATCAATTTAAGTTATTAGTTATGTACATACATTTGGAGGACTTCATGATTTATGACCCCACTAATACTTTCATCAGCGACGGCATCACAAGCAGCCTCAGCTATCACGTTGACTTCAATTCGGTACTGTGACTGTGTGAGCTTGAGGAAATTGTCCACAAGATGTCGTGGGGTCACTGTGGAACAGCTGAATGCCGGTTCCGGGGCAATAAATCCTGGTCTAAGCATAACTGGACGAAGGTTAGGTAGTGAATTCAGGTACTTCTCGGCCTTATGTTTGGATTTTATATACTCAGCATTAGCTAGTTCCCAATTGGCAGCACTAATAAATATGAAGGGCGTGTTCGGTTTAATTACGGAATCGGCCGCAACCTTTAGTGAATCAAAGTTCAATTTATCAAAAGAAGCGGTCGCAGATAATGGATTTGGAGGACTTAGTCCCAACCGAATTGAAGCAAGCTTGGCAAGAGAGCCAATACTTACCGGTTTATTGATCAGATCCTTATATCGTTTATCGGGCATAAAGCTACCTACCGAATGAATTACAGCATCAGATTCCGCAATTAGCTTCTCTCGATTGTTGGTCAGAGAATTGATGTGGTTAACCAGCCAGCCTCGGCGCATGGCTTCGGCAGCAATACGAGATCCTACAAACCCCTTTGATCCTAGCAGTGCAATTTTCATAGTGCTGAGTCACCACCATAATTACCCTGAAGATAAGATATTTGGGCGTCAGTTGCCAGATCTAAGAACAAAAAGAACAAACAAAAGATGAACAAACAAAAGTCTACGCAACATTTATTTCAATATATAGTTATCTAATAGTTAGTTATTTCACATGAGTTTCTCAGAGTTATGAAACAATTAGCAGCATATTCAAGTAAGTGATATCGTATTATGATGCCGACACTCTGATAGAGTCATTTATCTTGATTGGCGTCGCCGTTCGATGCTTGGCATGCTTGATATGCATATAATAGACATGCGTTTAAGGCAAGGGTACTGCTCAGGCAGAGGTTATGCATAATAATGACATTTCTACATGATGTATAAATTTATTTATATGCGCATATATCAATAATTTGCACTCTTACTTTACAATGTCTGAAGTATTTGAGCCAATAGTTCTTGGTGGTGGTAATGATTCCAAACCTAAGCCAGTAGGACGTCGTTTCAAGATATACAATACCATATTTCTTCTTTTAGTCGCTATCTCGACTACTTGTTTCTTTTTCGAAACCTCATGGTGGCCATTTCCTCATAAGGAACATCCAAGAGGAGAATTAAACCTGAAAAAGTGCTCCAACTTTGATGACCCCTTCCTCTGCGGCAACATGCTCGCTCCACTGGACTATACTAACACCAGTGATACTCGTAATGCATCGATAGCAGTGGTTGTATGGCCTGCTGGTAAGGGGAAAACCCCCAAGGACGAAATTCTGGGATCAATTATTTTAAATCCTGGCGGTCCGGGTGCATCAGGTGTATCCTTTTTGGGTTACGCTCAGTTCGAGGATATAAAACTTGCCGAAAAGATCGACAATTTCTTGGATAAGAAGTATAACTTAGTAAGTTTTGATCCCCGTAGTGTAGGTTTATCTACTCCGAAGTTGCAGTGCTTTGGTGATGACCTAAATGAATTATATTATTCTATCGTTACTTCCACCAATGGCTTCCCAATGCACCATGGCTCTAAAGCTATGAAACATGAGATTGGTAGTATTATTGCTGAAAGCAAACTGTTGGCAGATGTTTGTGCCAATCACGAAGATGCTGATTTTCTCAAGTTCATGAGTACATCATTTGTAGCCCGTGATATGCTTCTCATCCACCAGGCGCTGGGAGACTCGAGCTTAAATTACTGGGGGTTCAGTTACGGTAGTGTACTGGGTAGCACGTATGCAGATATGTTCCCCGAGAAAGTCAACCGTGTCATCATTGATGGTGTAGTTGATGTTCCTAATTATATGGAGGGTAAATGGTCCGATAATCTAAAAGAAATGGAGCTCAGTGTTAAGGGATTTTTTACAGAATGTCATAAGAGTGGTGAAAAGGCCTGTAAATTAGCCAAGCTCGCAGAATCTCCCTCAGAACTACAGTCTTTGGTGATGGATTGGGCAGAGTCTCTAAAGATTCGCCCAGCTGTGGTCTCTAATGCCGATGTGCCTCAGCTCTATACTTACACTGATTTCATTCAGCTACTTATGGGTGCTATGTATTCTCCCTCATCATGGCCTAAGGTCGCTGATTTCTATTATTCCGCCATTGCACATGGGGATTTTTTGCCCCTGGTTGGTCATGGTAGAATTACTCTTGGTGAAGAGGATAATTCACGCTATTTCATTGCGTGCGGTGATAGTATTCTGCCACCGTCTGAATCTCCATGGGACATCAAGGAATTTGAGAGACACGCTGCGCCTATTTTGAAGGATTCCCCGCATTTTGGCAGCATGTGGGCGACCACTGGTCTGATGTGCGATGGAATATGGCCGATTCGCGCTGCTGAACGTCATTTTGGTAACTTCACTTCTAAAACAAGCTTCCCTATTCTGGCTTTGGGTAACGACTTTGACCCGGTAACCCCTGGAAGGTGGGCGGAAAAGATGGCTTCACTATTCCCTGGTGCTGTAAGTGTGAGACGAGAAGGTTATGGACACTGCTCAATATCCATGCCTAGTGAATGCATTGAAAAAATTGTCCACAATTACTTTGTGCATGGAGAACTACCGGCTCTAGATACAAAATGTGAGGTAGATGCTTCAATCTTCGCACCTGATGATATAAGTGTTGCAGCCAAATCCAGCTCTATGATGGAGATGATGAACGATGCTCTGTTCAAGTTGCGAAAAGATACCAATTTCGGTGGTTCTCGATGGTAGAATAAAAAATAAAAAAAAAGTAAATTTACGTATTTAGTTGTGTTTATTTCATTTAAATGTTTTTTTATATTTTGGACCAATCATGTGTTAAACTATATTGCTAAATCAGACCAATTGATGATTCACTCATTTTCAATTGAATTCTTCTCTATCATTGTCATTTTAATCGCGCGGCTATATGCAAGATGATTCCTCCATTTAAGGGCAAGCCCTACCCTGCGTCATAGACTGATTTAGCGAATTATACCCCGCAGCGATGGCGCCATATCACACATATAGGTGGATTCAGATTGTATCAAGTCACGAGGCCAAGTAGAATCGTCAGAAATAGAAATAATAAGCGGTGCATACTATAGCAATATTAAAAGACTTATAAGCAGCTAATTTTTTCACGTTGCTGGTAGGAAAATCTTTTACTAGATTTACGAGAGAACTTTACTAGTAAGGCTTACCTTTATTTTATTTTCTCTTTCGCGATCCAACAGCGTGATAAAACACATATCTGCACATCTATCTGCATCTGCATATCTGCATAAAGTCACGTTAAGCTGTGCCTAGATAAATCAAAATCTCTACAGTGGAAAGATTGAAGATTTGCGAACAAAAAAAAAATCTTTCGAAGAAATAAAATTAACAGGCAGAATGTTTTCTAAAGACAATCAGAAAAAGCCTGAGCCATTTGTGAGTGATGTGCCGAGCGATGCAGACAGCAATACTGCAGCTGAACTTTATGATCCTAGTTCAGGAGTCAAAAGAGGTCTTAAGAATGAGCATATTTCTATGATGGCCATTGCTGGCATCATTGGTGCCGGCTTGATTGTTGGTACTGGTCAAGCTTTGGTTAATGGCGGTCCTGCTGCACTAATCATTGGTTTTGGTGTAATTGGTTTATTGGCAGCAGCAGTTATGCAATCAATTGGTGAAATGTCCGTATTTCCTGATGGTGGTGGATTTCTTGAGCACACCACTCGTTTTCTCAACCGTCCTTTTGGTGCTATGGTCGCGATCAACTACTTTCTGTGTTTCGCTATGGTCTTAGCTAGTGAATACAGTGCATTGATGGCAGTGTTCACGCCTTCACCGGAGGGATATGGTTCATGGAACCCTCATAATAAGATTCCCAACTATGCTGTGTTCCTTTTATTCTGGGGTGGATTCACTGCCTTCCAATCCATCGGTGTTACAGCCTTCGGATGGAGTGAGTACTATTTGGCCTGGATTAAGATTCTGGGTCTCACTGCATTTTTTATCTTTTCTCTTGTCTACGTGTGTGGCGGAATTCCTCACCGTCCAGCCTTCGGTTTCCACTATTGGAATGATCCAGGTGCTTTTGCCTCGGGATTCAGAGGTGTTGCCAAGGTCTTTATTTTCTGTTCCACATTCTATGCTGGTGCAGAGGGTGTTGCTGTAAGTGCTAGTGAGAGTCGTAATCCAGGCAAGGCAATCCCCTCGGCGGTAAAGACCACTTTGTTCCGTATCATCTTCATCTATATGGGCTCCGCTATCTTCATTGGAATGACATGCCCTTATAATGCTGCACAATTGGTTGAGAGTAAAGCCAAAGCGTTACGTTCTCCATTCACGGTCGCTATCCAGAACGCTGGTTGGGAGAATGGATATCATCTCATTAATGCGTTTCTTATTACGGTATTGTTGAGTGGAATTAATGCTAGTATATACCTGTGCACACGTACTGTGCTGTACATGGCTAATAAGGGTGATCTTCCCCGATTTTTTGCCTGGACTGATCGTAGAGGTGTTCCCTTTCCAGCCATGATCTTCTCGCATCTGTTCGGGTTTCTAGCATTGATGAACATTAGTGAGGGCGCAGCCAGTGCATATTCATATATTATCAATGTATCCGGTGTATCGATTTTTGTCGTGTGGGGTGGCATTTCATTTGCTCACTTGCGATTTAGAAAGGCATGGAGAGTACAGGGGTATAAGACAGAAGAATTGCAATATCGATCCTGGTTATTCCCAATAGTTCCCATTGTTAGTGTTGTCATTAATGTCTTTTTGCTACTGGTACAGGGATGGACGAGTTTCTCGCCTTGGGATGTAAAGTCTTTCGTTGATTCCTACGTCATGATCCCTGCTTCGCTGGCGTTCTATGCTTTCTATGCTATAATATACAAGGATTGGAAGTTCAGAAGAGCTAGTGAAATTGATCTAATTACAGGACGTCGCATCGATATGGACTATCAGGATGAAGAACAGAATGATGGATGGCTTTCTAAGGTGACCAATCTCCGTCAAAGATTCTCAAGAACCAAGGTAGACAATTAAATTTTATTTATTATGTTTCTTTCGTATTCTTATTCATATTTTCTTTCACCCAAATGTCTATATATATATATATTTTTTGGCGGCTAAATCAAGCGGCTAAGACGCGGCTAAGACGCGCTTAAGATTGCAGATATTCAATTTAGGGCTCAGGATAACTTACCTAATAATGTATTTCACGTGGTCGAATTCATAACCCTCACGCTACCATTTTTTCATTTCCTAAGCTTGTGGAATGCTCTCCTTACCCTCGCTGGGAGTGGGTAGCCCTTGCCCCCACTGGCTGGCAGAGGGCCTCTCTCTCCCCTTTCCCTCCGGTTCCCACGCTCAATTTCTAAGCACTCAAAAAGCACCCATTGAATTTTCCACACTTTTAATTAAAACCAGGAACAATGGCTCGTCGTCCCGCGCGTTGCTATCGCTACTGCAAAAACAAGCCCTTCCCGAAGAGCCGTTACAACCGTGCCGTTCCGGATGCCAAGATCCGTTCTTACGACTTGGGCCGTAAGCGTGCTACTGTCGGTGAGTTCCCTCTCTGTGTGCACCTTGTCTCCAACGAGTTGGAGCAGCTTTCCTCTGAGGCTCTTGAGGCTGCCCGTATTACTTGCAACAAGTACATCACCAAGATGAGCGGTCGTGAATCTTTCCACATGCGCATTCGTGTTCACCCGTACCACGTTCTCCGTATCAACAAGATGTTGTCATGTGCCGGTGCTGATCGTTTGCAGCAAGGTATGCGTAACGCTTGGGGTAAGCCTGCTGGTCTTGCTGCTCGTGTTAACATTGGCCAGGTTCTTATCAGCATCCGTACCAAGGACTCTAACAAGGCTGTTGTCGTTGAGGCTCTCCGTCGTGCTCGTTATAAGTTCCCCGGTCAGCAGAAGATCATCATTTCTAAGAAGTGGGGTTTCACTCCTCTCAACCGTGAAGACTACGTCGAGAAGGTTTCTTCTGGACATGTCATCGATGATGGTGCCTACGTTAAGTTCTTGAACACTAAGGGTCCCTTGGAGGAGAAGTTCAGCATCTATCCTGAGGCTTTCTTGAGTAACTAAATTTATATATTTTAAAGTGATACTGTAACGTAATAAGAAGGGATGAAGGTCATGGCAGTGGTAACATTTGTGCCATGGTTGTTAATTCATAATAATAACAGAAGGGATTGAAGGTGAGTATTTGTCCGTTATAGTTTTGTGTGTTATGATTGGATTATTTGTTCTTATATATTTTCTTAGTTGCTTGTGATTTTTGTTCCTTGACTTTATTCATTCTTACTTGATTCATCCTCCTTCATCATACTTTATTCTTACGGTTCCTTAAGGTAGGGGCATGACGACGGGAGTCCTGTATCGGCAGTTCCTAAAGCTGGGATCCACCGCTGTTGAACACAGATATCCCCACAAACACATCCTGAAACAAGTACTAAGGTCTCGGTTCACTAGTTACTCCAATGAGACGCAGGATCAAGTCCTCAACTCATTACAGTTTTTCAAAGCCGCTGCAGAAATAAACGGTTTGGAGCGAAGATGTCTATACTCAATTCTACACTATGAAGGTTCAAAGCATTCCAGAAAGCGATATAATGTGAAGCAAAAGATGGCGATAGCCTCGGAAAACTTTAATGATGACTTCTATTCCACTATTATCTCCGCCATAAATACTAGTCAAAATATGTGTCTATAGCTGCATATATACAACAGGGCAATATCCTTCGTGCAGTATCGATGTTTATGTTTCTCGATAACCATCGTATAATGGGAGTTTTAATAAATCTGAATAACATATTAGTTAGTCCCCAAGAATGATGCCATCTCCATAGAGCAATAAATGACGTACATATTAGCATCATCTCAGATTCGCATTCAACGCCCGAATGTCGGCCAACTATTTGATATGAAAACCCATGATTTCCCCGCAAAGTTGGGGTAAACTCGGTTTGGTCTGTGATAAAGGTGGCCATGGCAGGTAAACAAGTTACGCTGCGGTCCCACACTGACACCAATGATTGGGTCAATTGATTACATTGTAGTGATTCATGAAGTGATTTCTGCCATTCTATACGTGAATGTCCAAAACATCGGTTTCGTGGTACGGCCTGAGATGTCCCAAACTTATCGATTGTTTGGATCCATGACCAAATACGACTGGCCCGAAACCGCGCAATTGGGGAGCCGTTCAAACTATACAAAATCCAACAATGCCATCTTTTACAACATCTCTTGAGTGTATATTTATGCTGGAAATCTACCTCTATATTCACGATACGGTCATTCAATTGATCGGGATGAAAAGCGAAGTTGACTGTGCGCTGGGCCTCAACTCTTCGGTGGGGTCGTGGTGAATGTCCCAGTATCACTGAACGCTTATATATATTTTCATTGGAATGAATTGAGCTATTAGAATGAATTGGCTCGGGTTCTATTGTGTTGAGGAATTCCATATCAAGATAATCTGATTGTCTTGTTTGTGCATGGTATAGCTTGTTTACCCGGTACGTGCATAAATTTATGTACACACATGCATGAACAGGCACTACAGACAATTCATAAAAGAGAATAGAATTCCGAATTGGATTAAGCTAAGTAAATAAACAATGTAAAAAGATTAATTAAAAATTAAATAAAGATTAATCAATATAACGTATCAAAGAAATAGGTGAACAGTAACAGTAACAGTAACAGTAAACATTAATATCAAATACTAAAATCAAATACTAAAATCAAATATTAAGACCAAAACTAAACCAACGCCCAAACTAACAGAGTATTTACTTCTCGTCAAGTTATTACCTTCTATTATAAATATCTCCCACTTAAATTCCACCATCTAATCGTCGCCACAAACACGTGATATTGATAAGTCCAGATCCGATCCAACATCACTTCTCTTTTAATATCTTTCAAGTGTCATTTTTTTTTATAAATAAAATGTTTCTTAAAAGTAATAATATTTTACCTCTTTTGAGAAATAAAGTAGGTACATCCTTAGCTTTATCTCGCTCTTTAACGAGTGAGGCTGAAAAGTCTGCGAGAGTGTCAAAGCTTCTTACTCAACTAACTCATAAAAACAGTAGAAGAGCAACTGAGGGAATGGATACATCTCAAATTGTTGATCAGATTGATATTGCTGATCCCAATGCCCCCACCACAGAAACTGGTGGTCGTCCTATTTACCTTGATGCTCAGGCCACTACGCCAGTAGATCCTCGAGTTCTTGATTTTATGATGCCATTGTACTCTGGTCAGTACGGAAACCCTCACTCTAAGACACATTTATACGGCTGGGAGACCGAAAAACAGGTCGAGAAGGCCAGGGAACACATTGCAGCGCTGATAAATGCTGACCCCAAGGAGATTATTTTCACTAGTGGTGCAACAGAGAGTAACAATATGAGTGTTAAAGGTGTTGCTCGATTCTACAAAGGCAGAAAGAAGCACATCATCACCACAGAAATTGAACACAAATGTGTCATTGATACGGCTAGAGCGCTTACCAATGAGGGGTTTGAGGTCACTTATTTACCGGTGAACAAAGACGGAAGAATTGACTTACAGGAGCTAGAAGCTGCTATTCGTCCTGACACTGCGCTTGTTAGTGTCATGTATGTGAATAACGAGATTGGTATTACCCAAGATGTTGAAGAAATTGGCCGTATTTGCCGGAAGCATAAAGTATTCTTCCACACTGATGGAGCTCAAGCCTTTGGTAAAATCCCCATTGATGTAAACAAGGCTAACATTGATCTCATGAGTATATCTGGTCATAAGATCTACGGTCCTATGGGAATCGGTGCTTGTTATGTACGACGAAGGCCACGAGTCCGTATTGAGCCCCTCATCAATGGTGGTGGACAGGAGAGAGGTCTTAGATCTGGTACTTTAGCTGCCCCAATTATCTGTGGATTTGGTGAGGCGGCAAGATTGGCGCGCGAGGAAATGGCCTATGATCATGCTCATGTAACTCGTTTGTCAAACCGTTTGATGACCTCTTTATTGTCCATTCCTGAGACTGTGCTTAACGGTGACCGTGATTACTGTATTCCAGGTTGTGTAAATATCTCATTCGCTTATGTTGAGGGCGAAAGTCTGCTGATGGCTTTACGTGATATTGCATTGAGCAGCGGATCCGCTTGTACCTCAGCTTCCTTAGAACCCAGTTATGTGCTGAGAGCATTGGGGGCTGATGATGCCTTGGCTCATTCCTCGATTAGATTCGGAATCGGACGCTTTACCACGGATGAGGAAATTGATTTTGTCATTAACACCGTCAAGGGAAAGGTTGAACACCTGCGTAATTTGAGTCCTCTTTGGGAAATGGTCCAGGATGGCATTGATCTCACCACAATTCAGTGGAGTCAGCATTGAGAAGAAGAGTAATTATAATACATTTATTTATATACGATAGAATTGTTCTTTCTAAATACTGACAGTTTTGGCCAATCTCCGTCGAAGATACCATACAGTTTGTGCATGGTCTGCTTCTACGAGTTCAGGCCACGTTCCGGTGCTTGACGCCTTCTGAATTAATTCCAGACTCTTTTGTTTGGTTTCTTGTGTAGCAGTATCATAGAGATCAAGTGCGTCCATGAGCATAACAATTTGATGTGTAGTCAATGACTCCGGTCCAATATCACTGATCAATGCTACTAATAACGGGTAATAATCTAATGGAGGGTTCGGAAATTGTAAAAGAGCTCGCGAGTTCTCCACAATACCCTGAATATCTCTCGAATATATAGCCTCTATAAGACCTACTAGTACTGCTGAAGGTGCTAGGTTATCCCTCACGATATAAGGTATCTGGTCACTGATGGCAATTTCATAATCTATTAAGGTGTTGAGCGTCTCTTCATCTTTCGGTGCTTCTCGTGCTATAAGTATATTTCGAAACAGTTCCCATCCCTTTTCATGCAACTTCACCAAGTCTCCAGCCTGATACCACAGTCGTAAAGCCGCTACACTACGCCCGTTTTTCCAATTAGATTCAGCAGCGGTCATACTGAGCAACGTTTCTAAATCATTGAGATCTAATTGATCTGCAGTATCTATGGCCAGCTCAGCAAGATCTGTATTAGAGCTAACAATAGGTGGTAAAATTCTACGCGCAACTTTACGGGCCTCCTCACTAGATATATTAACCAGCATTTCCAAAGCAAGAGTTATCAGTTCCGGATATTTCACCAGTTCCTCAACGTACTCAAGTCCCAATGTTTCACGAACTTCAGCACCCTGGCTTCCATAACATTTCAGTAAATCTGATTCCTGGCAGAATTCGCTTGTTACCACTGCACAGCTGAGATCAAGAATCTTGAGACTGGTGAGAGCCGCAACTATTTTATCATCAAATAAAGCCTTGCAGCCCTCCTCCCAAGTGGTTACAGCTGAATTGGAGCCAAACCGATCAAAGGCTGACCTAGCGTTTGTGGATACTTCTTGCAACGTAGGGTCGGTGTATAAAGTTAGAGCAGACAATGCATCAATCCAGTTTGTAGAATGTTCCACAATATCTGCAGAATTTCCGGTAAGAATTGCTGCGACAATTTCAAGCTGTTTCTGTATATTAGACGGGCAAGCGGGCTGGGAGGGATCAGAACTCTGGGATAAATTATTAAGAATAGCCAAGCCATTCTGCCGCCAGGCCATAAATGATGACTGTCGTGATGCACCATATGGATATGCCTGAAGAACAGCCAATAAATCCTGCACCTCAGAGTATTGACAGAGCTCTGAGGACAACAGAAGGGTCTGTGCATCATGCAATTGGCCAGTAAGAACAAAGTAACGAACCAATTTCCAGAATTGAGATGTTGATGAGGTATTTTGCGATTTTATTTGAGAAATCAACTCTGAATCATATTGAGAGACGCTAACTTGAGCAGATTGTACCCAGTCAAGGAACAAAGACATCCGAGATGATATTTCTGGCGAAGGCAAAGCGACAGCAGCAAAACATTTAACCAACAATAAAGCATCTGATAAAATTGCTGCTTCACTGGGATCCTCAATAGTTTCTAAGGTCGAACTTAGGATTGAAATTGTCATTTCCATGAACTTAGTGGTAGTCTTGGGCCCCTGATATGGTAAAGCGATTCTTTCCTGAATATACTCTTTCATGAGTTCATTACATTGGAATGCCAGTGCCACATGCCAGTTATGGTTTTGTTGCATGCTGAATTATATTTCTATCTTTCTTTCTTCTGCGCCCGTTAATGGTATGAGGTTGGAAAGTATCACGTGGCATGAGTTTACAATAGATGGCAGCGCGCGTTAAGCGATTTGATGAAAATAAACAAACCTTAGATTCTTTTATATTAAACTATTATTAATTAGATATAGACAATGACATGGGAGGACGAGCAAATTGAGATGGTAGATGAAACTATACGCATTTTGAAGGACTTCTATGGTTTAGACTTGCCCCACGAAATTATATTTATGGAATTGGAAATGACGGTAAAAGATGCCGTAGATATCTTTGCTAAATATTTAAAACGGCATGATAGTGAACCATTTACATACCAGCGTCTTCAAGAACTCATAAAGTTTGATGATCCCATAAAATTACAATATAGTGTCCGACATGGGGTAGATTACCTGAGGGCAGTGACAGATCTAGCCAGTGTTACGTCCAGTGATTCCATATTTAACGAGTTTGATTCTATAATTGACAGTGCTGAAGTAACAGAAAAGATAGGACTAGAGCCAATTGAATGGATCCAGGATATGTCAGTTGACGATATCACAGGATCAGAGGAAACAGAATCTATTTGATACCTAACCAGTTTATGGACCATAACTAAATACGAATTGCTTTGAAATATCTAGTGAGTAATCTAACTAGTATTCTATTTAGTGAGTACACTGAAAGAACCATCGGACTTCCCAATATAAGCCTCACTAGCATAATTGAAAAGACCCGTTTCAACAACACCGACTAGAGACTTTATACTGCTGTCTAATTTCGTGACGTTGCTAGGTTGAATATGACCAAAATGAGCATCGAGAATAAGATTACCGTTATCGGTGACAACCGGACCTGCCTTGGCCGATCCACCAGCTCTCAATGTGACCTTTAATGCGCCCAATTTAATGAGATCAGCAGTTACCTTTTTCACAGCAAGAGGAACTATTTCAATTGGAACACCCTGGACCCATTTTTCACCAAGAAGTCCACTGACCTTGGACTCGTCAGCCACAATAATAAACTTCTTCGCGGAAACACCCACCAATTTCTCTTGAAGATGACAAGCACCTCCACCTTTTATGCAATTGAGCTGACTATCAATCTCATCAGCACCATCGAAAACAATGTCAAGACCAGACCCAGCGAAGCGATCGATTTCTTTAAGTTCTAGATCAGCATCAATAATCAGATTCCTAGATTGGAACCCAGTGGGAACAAATACCATCTTAGAGACATCAAGTTTACCAGCATCTCTGAGTTCTTTGATTCGTTCTACACAGAAAACGACGGTTGATCCGGATCCGATTCCAATAGCACGAAATGATTGTTTCAGGTGGCTATCAATAGCAGTATGCGCTGCGGCTCTCTTAGCAGCAACAATTGCACTCATATGGTATGATCTATTCGGGCAATTCATCCAGACTCTCCACTATATGGGGATTATCACGTGCATTGCTGGAAAGATCGCATAACAATAAGCCGGGGTACCATCATCACTGCGAATCTAACGGCACTGGAACATTTATTACTTGATACGCTTAGGTCAAGATGTTCCCAAAATTCCCATCTTTCCGTACCATTGTCAAAACTCACTTTTATTATTATAAATTTGCACACAAAAATAATATTTTACTTATGTTAAAAATAATTAGTCTAATGTATTTTAATCAGAATATTTTGGCTCACAAGAGCTCTTATGCATTTCACGACTGTATTTTATATCTTCCAACTTAATATTTTAGATTTAGTTCGACTTAAATTTCTGGTCTTCGATTTAACGTTTTGGACTTTGATTTAGGTTTTTGGTCTTTGATTTAGCATTCAGTTGCAGTAACGAGTATGTACCCTACGGCCTGGAACTTTAGTGTAGGGTACCCTTTTGCCCAGAAAAATGGGATTTTCCAATTCAGCTTGAAATCAAAAAATAGCTCAATATATGTATATAAAATAAGTAATTATACCGTAAACTATTTTTATTCGACAATTTATCTCCTCTTATTGCTCTAAAATGTTCATTTCGGAGGATTAGCACTAGTTTGGTCGAACCCATGAGATTCTGGGGACTGAACCTTAATCATGAAGAGGTCAAATGGAACATCGCGAAGGAATTTTCTTCTTCAGAACACCTTTTCTCCCCG
>JAKUBR010000043.1:0-38733 GCA_030563285.1 Starmerella khaoyaiensis | reverse complement strand
TTCCCATGAGCTACAGTCCCGCCACTTGGAGTATAGCCCATGAGGTATTATTTATATAATTTTAAGTGTTATGGGTACTTTTGTTTTGTTATGCTGCCGTGCATGCACTATGGACCCACTGGCTACCTGTACCCGTTGGCAGCCAGCAGTTGTCCTTTTAAGACTATATACTCTATACAATACATACTCACCCCAGCTAACCCAAAAGTGGCTAGCTAAAGAACAGGACTCAGTAGGTATACCTTAGCCCAGCTGCAGAGGTCAGTAAATGGGAGACACATATGAATGATGATACACAGTCGTCGCTTTCTTATGCTTACTTCACGGTGTAGGTTATGTGAAGCACCTTATTCTGCAGAACGAAAATGAGGTGAGGTGCACGGTAGTTGAGGAAGATGGGAGGATGTGCAATAATTTCGTTCTGCTAAGGAAACTGTGTATCGGGCTAAACTCGTCACTATATGTGACGGTTATATGGAACTATAGTAGTGGTGCTGTTGATATGTGAAAGAACAAATAAAAGTCTAGATTGGGTTTCGAATAGGATCTGATTGGGCCTCTTACTGGGATTCGATCAGGTTCGTAACATTTCAGAGATCAGGATTCGATTTTGGATATCCATGGATTTTGTATTAGGACTCGAGAAGAATTCGATTGAAGTTTGAGTAGAATTCTGTTGGTTTCGATAAGAATTCAATTGTAGTTTGAGTAGAATTCTGTTAGTTTCGATAAGAATTCAATTGCAGTTTGAGTAGAATTCTATTGTTTTCGATATGAATTCAATTGTAGTCTTAGTGGAATTCTATTAGTTCTCGATTAATTTTCTCATGGATTGGTTCGACTTTGGGTGTGTATGTTTCACACCGTTCTTTCTTTGCACCTATATATTAGTAGAAGAACAAAGGATAATCTTCTTATTTCTACTATGTTCGTTCGCCCCAGGGCTTCCCTGAGTTGGTCAAGTACATAAAATTGGGGGTGTGGGGACACGGGCAACCATCCTCCCAGATGGTTGTGAAACCCAATATTATGAAACTCGACGACCCAAGGACGGGGATCCCAGTTCGCATCTCCATTAGAAAGACCTGGTGTGGGGAATGGGGTCGCGACATCACCTCTTAAGGTGACGGTGTCTTTCTAATTTCGATGAGGGATCCTCCACCCTGCATTCATATGGTCTTATACCATAAACCGCCTCTTGCAAACACCGAGCAAGAGATACTTACCTTGTCCACTCTTTTCTCCAGAGAGAAAAGGTGTTCTGAAGAAGAAAATTCCTTCGCGATGTTCCATTTGACCTCTTCATGATTAAGGTTCAGTCCCCAAAATCTCATGGGTTCGACCAATCTAGTGCTAAAGCCTCCGAAATGAAGATTTTAGAGCAATAAGAGGAGATAACTTGTCGAATAAAAATTGCTTACTGTATAAATACTTATTTTATATACATTCATTGGGCTATATTTTGATTTCAATATGTTCACAAATATCTGGGAGGAGGCTACATAAGTTCGCTTTAAGGTTTATCTTACACTATTAGGAAAACAGGATTTCACTGCATTTTAGGTTGGTTGGCTACTGGAATACCCCAGTCCTGACTAAAGCATCACAGAACTTAGAAAACATAGTAAAAATTGTAGAATAATCTTCCTCTTATCTCTAAAAATCTAAATTACGTACATAAATAAAATTACTGACTGCCTATAATCTCAACAAATCCTATGATATACTCGAAATATGCCATTGTGCGAAGATTATACCACCCAAACTTTTCAAAGTCCGATTTAAGGCATTTATGGCCCTTCCAATTCGTGTTTTTTTGCTAATAATTTTATTTAAATTCTTATTCTTCCATGTGAGGTTTGAACATTTCCACCCTAACATCGATATTCCCCGAAACGGGAATTACAGCCATGAATCATGCCGGAAATAATGCATTTAAAGGCCATAATTTCCAACAAAACCCTTTTCAAAGAAATCAGTTCGTATCGAGCAACAATTTAAACCTACCAGAACCCCATGCACCTGCACCATTTGGTGGTAATTTTGGCTCGACCTCTGCACTGACCACATCAGCATTTTCTGCTCCTCAAACAGCATTCGGTCCGGCACAGTCGGTGTTTTCCTCAGCACAGCCAGCATTTGCGCCCTCCCTAGCGCCTTTTTCGGATACAAATGATGTCGTTTTACCGTCGAAGAAGTCCCATGGAGCTAATCGACGCGAAAAGACTCCTAAACGGCACAAAAAGCCTGTGGATATTCCAAAGTTTCAAGCGACAGCCTTTATAAATAGACCAAGACCTCCTTCAGATGATAATTTGATTCTTAAACCTTTGCCTCGTCCACTGACTTCTATCCCTACTGAATGCGCTACCCAAGACCCTTGGGATGCTGTAAATCAGCAACAAATGGCAGCTATCGAGAATGATTATCTCCAGAAAAAGATTTCTCTGCAAACTGCATACGAAAATCTTAGTGAAATGAGAAAAACTGAGCGGTCAGAGATGGAAAAACGTGGGTTTGTTGATAATGCTGATCGTCGTAAGGATCTCAGCGAAGCTACAAAATTTATCGGTTCATGTTTGGAAATGTGCCCAGTGTTTGAACGAGTAAGACGAGCTTATGAAAATAATGTGCTTCAGATGGAACGTGATCCGCAAACTGGTCAGGTTAGCAAGTCTCTGGCAGTAAAAGCATTCAGTAGACCCGCTGCAGGACAGCCCAGTCCCTTACCAAGCGATGTGCGTCCACCACAGATCCTTGTATCCACTTTGCAGTATCTGTGTACTGCAATTCTACCCCAGCTTCCACAATCTCATTCTTTGCTGTGGGATCGCACGCGTTCAATAAGACAAGACTTCACATATCAAAACTATCAGGGCCCAGAGGCGTTGTATTGCTTCGAAGTGATTGCTCGCATACATTGCTTTTGCTTGCATTTTATGGCGCAGATTGATGATGCAGATTGGTCTCAGCAGCAAGAACTGGAACAGTTTAACAAGTGCTTACAGTCTCTTTCCGAATTCTACCAAATTTCTGCTAATGATGGATTCAGTGATATTAGAGCTCAAGCTGAAATGTGTGGATATCAACTTTTGTCACAATTTTTTGATGATCAATTGGCATCTAATATCGATAGATTGCCTCCCCAGATCAGCCGAAGCCGACTTGTTAGCTTAGCAATGGAGCTCAGGGCAAAAGCCAACATATCTGTGGCTCTTTTTTTCAAAAGGATTCGTCAACCGGATGTTCCGGTGACTTTCAGAGCAATTGCTCAGATTCATTTTACTGAATTAAGATTAAGAGCTGTGAGAGAGCTGATCTCATCAATCCATAGACGAATTGCAATTTATCCTTTACAGAGGTTTGCAGAAATGCTTGGATTCGAGTCACTAGATCAAACTCGTGGTTTCTGCAAACACTTCGATCTAATTATTGACGAGAATCTTGGAGAGGTCGATTTGAAGACCTGGGATGAATCTAACATTAAGGACAAGCAACCATTACCACCTGTATTTGATACTAGTCTTGACGACCCACTGAGAAGACTTAACGTACTTGCACCGGTCGACGATCAAGACAGTACCACCAGCTTTGTGCCTCATATTCCCTTATCAGCTCCGACTCCGTCTGTGCCACTCTCTCAGCCGGCTGTCGATTCTCGCCAAAATGAGTCCAAGACTGATATAGCTGCATTGATGAAGAGAAAAATTCAAGAACAGAAAAAGAGATTGGAAGAGGAAAAACAAGCTGAAATCAAACAAGAACATGAAAGAAAAGAACGAGAAAGAAAAAAACAAGAACAAGAACAACAAGAAAAGAGACAACAAGAACAGGAACAGAAAGCGAAAGAAAAGCTGGAAAAAGAAAGAATTGAACAAAAACGTAAGCAGGATTTATTAGAATCACAGAGGTTGGCTCGAGTGCAACAAGAGCAAAAGGTTGCCATGGCCCAACATCGTTTGAGAATAGAGCAACGTCAAAGATTCGTTGACCAAACCGCTAACAGCATCTTGAATAGACTCTTGGAAAATATCTCTCAATCGGGCTGGCAAACAATCCTGTCAGTAAAGTTGGAGCAACAGATAACGTTAAAAAATGTTTGTGTCAATATCAGGAAACGAGCTCTTCACTTTCTCACATACCAGGCAAAGCAACGAATGCGCAACGAAGAGGTTGTTGAGTTTAAAAAGGCCCAGAGCTCGCGCATAGTTTCATCATCACGCTTCATCCCACGCATCAGCCATCCTCAACCGTTGGCGAACTCATCCATGGTAAGATCTGATGTAACTACTCCCAACAATTCTTTCACGGATTCTATCACTGTTGCGGCCCTTGACTTCACTTCCCTAACGCCGGTTTTAAGAAGAGCGGTCTCCTGTGGTTTAAAAATATTGCGAGTATCTGCTGATCCAGAATCATCACAGGGTAAATGGCTCTATTCTATTCTCAGAATCGGTCAACAGGTTCATGTACCCTCAGCCGGTACTTTTAAGGTATCGGATGAAATCAGCACTGAAGGTCGAGATATTGTACTTTTAGGCGAGCATCCAGACGACCAAAAGAACTCTGTACCATATGTTTCCTATAAATTCGAGGGCAAATCGCGTTCTGGACTGCTGAGAGCGCTTGAGGCTCTTCTTAATAGATTCACCAAGAAGATGATGGATGAATTGAGCGAACATAAATCGCTGACTTTAAAGCGTAAGCGAAGTTTAGAGCCTGTAATAAGACCAGTTCCTACTGTGACGTATGAGAAACACCAACCTCAGTTGGAGCCGCCGAATCGTAGTTTGTCAGCTCACGACAGACTACGTAAGATCCTCCAGGATGTCATGGATATCGATTAAAAAAAAAGAATTGAGGACCAAATGGAAAGAAAATCCGTAATTCATATTCTACTTTATTGATGATTTAATTAATTTAATATAATTATTATTTTTCTACATTGTGTGAAATATTTCACACAACCAACCATCATAGTAACCCTAAGCTTTATCCACTCATTATGGCCCATAGATCGAGCCTGGCAATGAGCCGTGCGAGCTCAGAAATATCTAATGAGGAATCTTTAGACATGAATTCTCAAAGGTTCGAGGGCTCTAATGATTCGATTGCCTTTTTAGTTTATTCGAATCGAGGGGACCCCCTAAGTGCTGGGTTTAAAGCTCCGACTACTCGTGACATTCCTCAAATTAAATTACCTCGACTAGAGACGCACAGTTCCAAGGAAGTTGATGATTATGTTTCATCCGTGAAATCTATGAGATCTAATAATGAGAGTGATATAGACAGTATTGCATTATCTCCCGACCTTACCGATCTCAACAAGGTTCCCGACGTGTTTTTTAGTGATCAATTTCAGTTAGATAATCCACGAACCTTCGATGCAGTAATTGGTAATGATAACAATGATCTAACAACCATTGTTCAGGAGAAGTTGTCCTGGTATGTGGATATTGTGGAGTCTCACTTGTCGCACGAGATCTCACAGGCCTCAACGCGATTTTTTGAGGCTACCGCTCAATTTGGGGAAATTGAAGAGCAATCTAAGGTTACATACCAACAAGTGTCGGATTTTTTTGGTGTCGCAACTGCTCAAAAGCAGATTGTAGACCATTACCTGGAGACCACCAAACTACAGGAAAAACTTGCTGATTCTGAACGGCTGGAGACCGCACTGAACCACTTAAAGTCATTTAAATTGTCAGTTGATGAATTGCACTCACGTACTGATCTTCCCTTTGGTGATTGCATGAAAAAACTGAGAATAATTCGTAGTACAGTCGCGAATGTGGAAGTAATAGACTTTACCAAGTTAATTTCTGCACAGCCAATATTAGAGCAATTAGAAATAGCTGAAAATCAACTAAAAATACGTCTAAGAACATTGTTTTCTTCTGAGTTGCTAGAAAACTTGAGAAGCGATGGAACTAACGGCCAGCCACACCTCGATGAAGCTATCAGACTTTTAGAGTTTGCTAGAGAGCTCGACGTAAGAGAGCTATGTTTGAATCATTATCGTGCAGAAGTTAATCGAGAGGTTAAGCTTGTTGTCAAAAAGAATTTACCATTGAATGAAGTGAGTCAGAATTCTAATCCGGATGAGTCGCAGTTATTGGCACGAACTCTTCATTCTTTGTCCATTGAAGCAGCTGATGAGATGTATCACAATATGTTCAATGATTTAATGATGCTCTTAATGGCAGTTAGTGAACAACAGACCGAGTTCCCAGAGTTGGAACCGCAACTGTTAATGGATGCTGTAACCTGCGCAGATTCGCGGCTATTCAGAGTCTTAAGAGTGCGTAAAGATGCAGTTGCTAAGATGTCACCTCAACAGTTTATCAAGTTTCATGCTCAGGTATCTAGTTTCTGTGACTTCACTGAGCAACTATGCCCTTCTTCAGAGAATGGGGGAGAACTTCGTATCTTATTGACCGCTCAAACAAAACTTTATGTACATGAGCTTCATGCTGAATTTGATGAAGATCTCTCGACAGATATGAAGGCTGATGATTGGAGACGTGTTGAAATTATACCCGAGATTCAGGAATACGCCAATATTATAAAAGATGCATTCTTAAAAGACCCTCCACTTGATATTACTTTGAATAATAGTCAGGGAACACAACAAAAAACTATGGGCCGGCTTGAAATTGACAGTAATACTTTTGCCGTCTCGAAGTCCTCAACCAGTCTTTTGGAATCCTTGGTAATTTTGCTGCAGCTGATATCCCACCTACCGCCTTATCATGCTTTACAGGCAGCAAGAACTATGATAGAGCTCTTATTTGCATTCAATCAACAGGCTTATACCCAGTGTCTTCATTATGGTGCTATGAAGACGGCTGGCCTAAAACGGGTGAGTATTCGTAACTTGTTAATTTGTCATGAGAGCTTAAGAATGATTGAAACTTTGCTTAATCCTCTTCGCAAATGCATAGAGAGACATATCAACAATCCAGGCTACGAACCCTCTCCCGACAACAACATATCAGCAGCGCCTAAGGAACTGTTTGATCATTTAGACATTGTTCAACAAAAGTATTTTGATCATCGAAAGGAGATTCAGGATACCCTCGTGAAACTTCTTAGTGACAAGGCCACTATCGTAGCAAAACAGATCTTAAGTGCTGATTGGCGAAACCCCATTGTTACAGAAGGACTGTATGATGCTGAGGACGGTGAGACAAAGAGAATCAAAGTTAGTGCCAACATGGATGAACTAATGCGACGAACTGTTTCTTTGGTCAGAACTTGTCAGGAAATCATTCCCGCCAGCATGGCCGAGAATATTGTTGCTAACATTTTTGCTAACTTTAAAGCAAAATTATTGGAGGCTTTCACTCAGCTAGAAATATCGACCAGCATCGAAAAAAGGAACGTTTTGAGGGATATCGAATATTTCCGTATCAAAAGCTCAACACTGAAGGGATCGGGTAATGCTGCCGATGTCATATATGAATCTTTCAACTCTGTGGTAGCGCCTGATGTTTCGGTCGATGATATTAATTCTGATCTGGAGAGTGAACATCTTAGCGATCATGTTGCAGATCAGACTATGGATCAGACCATTGCACTTGAATCAACAGACTTAGAGCAAAGTCGTATAAATACACCAGAACCTGATATTCTCACATTGGCTGTGAGAGAAGAAGAAGGCAGGACACAGAATATTGCTGGATGTATGGAGGATGCTAATGAAGATCAACGAGAGGAGTCAACAGATATCACTAACGGCGATACTGTAGAGTCTAAAGAAGAATCCGAGGAAAAGACTGAGGACCAGGCTGAGGGAGCACCTGAGGACTCGCCTAATGAAGAGTCCGCGGAGGAGTCTAAGGAAACCCTTAAAGAGGAGTCTAAGGAAGTACCTAAAGAGAATAAGCAAGAAACTAAGAAATCATCTGAGGTAGTGCATATGGAGGAATCCAAGGAATTGTCTAAGGAAGAGACTAAAGATGAAAACAATGATATCCAAGATGAAGCAGGAACTAAAGCTGACTTACTAACAACCCAAGACGAACAGGTTGAAGCAGATAAGCTTGTAGAACCCACTTCTACAAAAAATGGTAAGGAGGGTCAAGATGAAGAACAACCATCATCAAACAAATGTGATGAAAACGAAGAAAATTCTAAATCTTCACCTCGGCCTCCTACGACCCTATCCAAATCTCAGAAAAAGAGACAAAAGAAAAAGAACAAGAAAAAATAATATCTTTTTTACCAGTACCAGTGAGTATCTATGAATGTAAAATATTTATAATGAACTAATTTCTATTGTTGCTTTTTGAGCTTACGAGCGCCAGTTTTCATTACTGCTCGGCTAGCACCTCTCTTATTTGAAATCTTGCGGTCGTCCTTAGTTTTCTTATATGCCCAAGTTGCTTCACTATCTCGCTTCTTCTTCTTTTGAGAATTAGATTGAGGCATGTTCTGAGCCTTTCGTTGGCTACGAGATTTTCCACTGCCTTGGTTTTCAGCTTCGAACCATGTTCGCTTAGGTCTCGACTTGATCTCATCTCTATGTTCTACTAGATTTTCTGCCCTTTTCAGTTCCTTCTCTGCCACACCAATTTCTTTCGCTGCCTTTTCCTCCTCAAGGACTTCGTCAACGGTATCCTTTTGATGATCCAAAGCGTTGGATATTTCCTTGATCTCATCCCAATCGATATTTCGACCGAGAATTTTTTGCTTGGAAGCACTGCTAGCACTGACGGCTTGCTTGACCACTTGACGTTCTGAAGTTGACTCACCAACTAATGAAATTGCTGTACCAGTTCTACCAGCACGGGCAGTTCGGCCAATTCTATGCAAATATGTGTCATACTGCTGAGGGAGTTCGTAGTTAATTACAACCTCAATCTTAGGAATATCTAAACCACGTGCAGCAAGATCTGTACACACCAGCACCGGGATTTCCATGTTTTTAAATTGCTGCATATTATTAAGACGCTGTTCCTGAGTCAAAGCACCGTGCAGCTCTCCGAGACGAAGACCCATTAAACCTGCTACGACCCGTAGTCTGTGCGCCGTCTTCTTTTGGGAAACAAATACAATTACTCGGGAAGCAGAACCGAGTTTTCTTAGCAAACTTACTAAAACAGCTACACGGCTGCCTTCATGCTGTTTACGAATTCTTACGAATTCCTGGACTAATCCTTTTGCGGCTTGCTTGGGCGGGTTGATCATCAACCTGACCGGAGTTTTCAGTGAGAGTTGAACTAAATCTTTGATTGAATTATTCATAGTGGCACTAAACAGCAAAGTCTGTCTCTTTGCTGGCACAAGTTTCAGGATCTCGGTAAGCTCGGCCTCGAATCCTTCCTCAAGCATACGGTCGGCCTCATCTAAAACCATGACCTCAACTTGATCAACACTGAAACTGGGAGAGTTACGTACGTGATCAATGAATCGTCCCGGAGTTGCCACAACAATGTCCGGTTTAGTTCTCAATTGCTGTTCTTGAGCCCGTAAGCTCAATCCACCAACGGCAAGCCCCAATCTCAGCCCGTTGATAAATTTACTGAGCTGTTGACCAACCTCAAACACTTGCATTGCTAACTCACGTGTGGGCGTGAGAATAACAACACGGGTAGCAGCTTGTTTGGTTGGTCTATATACTAATCTTTCCAGTGTGGGAATCAGGTAAGCCGCTGTTTTACCGGAACCGGTGACCGCACCTGCCACAATATCTTTACCAAGCAACGCCACAGGTATTACTGCGTTCTGAATTGGTGTGGGAGAAGTATAATTAGCTTCACTGATTCCTTTGAGAAGTGGCCGAGAGAGATTCATATTTGAGAAGGGCACTTGTTCTGAGGTAGAAACGTCCTCAAAGTACCCGCTTTTATCATTTGAAACAGAATCTTCCTGAATTTCTTTAGTAGGTTCATCATCACTCGATTCATTATCACTTTCTGATTTATCAGATATCGATTCCTCAGGATCTTCGATCTCAGATTCTCCGAGAATAGAATCGTCTAGATTAGACTCTTCTGATTTAGTATTTGGTTTAGAAGTTAACCCACGTTTACGTAAAATTATATCCAATTCATCCTCTTTATGTTCTTGAGACGTGGGTTTAATCGTCACATCAGTAGAAAAGGCATCATCCTCAAAGTGGAAATCTGGATTGAGCTCTCCAGCAACATCAAGATCGGCTACTGCTTCATTGTCTTCAATTGTATAGACGAAATCATCAGATCCTGTTGGTTTCTTTGATTTGGATCCGGTCTTGATTTTTTTGGCCATTTTTGAAATTTCAATTTAAATGCACTGGATAAATATATTTTTTTTCAGACTGGATCCTAAATCACCTGATCCAGCCTTCCGTACATACTTGAAATATAAACTTCTTTGTGATATAAATCTATATATGAAGAATTGTTCTCGCTTTTTGATTTTATTGAAAATATCACTGCTTAGATAGCATCATTATTGACATGTCATTCTAGTAGTGATGATTATTCGTACTCTATCTTACCGCCATAGATTGTAATTTGCACCAGGAACAGAATACCACGTTTTTAATTAATTTATATAGAAAATTGACATCTTTGGGTATTATGAAGTTATAAATATTGACAAGTCTCCATGTAGATGCAAGCGTTTTCTAACTAACCATGGTCGTCCTGTGTCATCATCGCTGCTTAATTAACAAAATAGCCTGACATCGCACCTAGGGCAGGAGAAGCCCTTGCGCCACGATATACAAAATAGAATGAGAAGAGCAGCTGACGCGGCTGACGCGGCTTCTCTGCTGTTAGCTGATTCCAATATAATTTGCTACATATATATTTGACAAGAAGAGTTAGTAAAATTTCATCTCTCCATAAGCAATTCCCCTGTGTATTTATTAAAATTCATATCAAATCAATTAAACTTTGTTTCTCATGTAATTAAATCATGTGTATCATTGGCGTGGTACTTTTTCCCAATGATATCCTCGGGGTTATGGCTCTAAGGTTCACAAATAATATTCCGTAGGAGGTTAAACAAGACAGTTTACATAATAAACAATGCAGGGAACTAAGTGGCCCGCCCAAGTGGCTCCCGATATGCAGGAAAAAAAATAAAGACCTTACCCACACAGTTGATTTTTCTAAGTTTACAAGGTAGCAAGCGGTGCTTAAGGCTACCCAAAAAAGCAAAGGTACCTCAGCATGCTAAATGAACCATGTCTTGACAAAACTCAATGTTTAACAGGAAATTTTAAACTATATGTGTTATCTCACTTAAGATTATTATGTATTATACAAAAATAATTGGTCCAGTCATCCCAATGCTGTCATACCTATCCCAACACATTATTTTCGCGTCATCTTAGGTAAAACATTGTCCATAAGCCCCTGCCCAAATGAAACAGCCATAAACACAATTCACATGACTTCACATGAGGTCACATGGCGATATGTTCGATCCATCGGCTGGAACGATACCGCAGAACTTACTCGATAGAGAAATACTCTCTAGGGATTACGTCACGGAGACCACAATATAACCCAGGGTGCAATTCTCATACTATTTGCTATTATCTTTATCTCCCTTATGTCAATCTATTATTTTCTTTACGCATCAATGAAGGCTTTCCTTGTTGGTTTCGCTTTAAGATGACACGTGCCGATAAAGTGATGATGTCATTTCAACGTCATTAGGAAAAAAGCGTGAAAAATCATAGGGTTCAGGTGCATAATCATGAGACTTGCTATGCACAGTGTGCAGTTTATGGTCGGATTTTTACCGATAAAATTTTGCCAGGTTTTTTAATATAAATATCCGTGATTTTTCACAATTAATTTCGACAATCTTTCTTGATCATAATCGAATTTATCCAAACAACAATTAACAATGTCTGCTTCTATCTCTGCCCCTAAGACTGACGGTACTCACACTACTGTTGACATTACTACCTCTGGATGCCTCTTTGACCTTGATGGCACTTTGATGCTTTCTACTGCCTGTGTTGAGGCTTTCTGGAGAGATTTCGGAAAGACTCACGACATTGACGCCGAGGAGCTTCTCAAGACTTCTCACGGCCGTCGTACTATTGATGTCTTCAAGATGTGGAAGCCTGAATACGCCACCAAGGAACACAGTGCCAAATACGAGGCCACTATTCCTCAGCGCTGGAAGCACATCGCTACCCCTGTGCCTGGTGTCAACAAGTTCCTTGAGTCCTTGCCTCCCTCACAGTGGGGTATTGTGACCTCGGGCACCACTGTCATGGCCAGCTCCTGGTTAGAGGACTTCCTCGGTATCCAGAAACCTGAGGTTTTCATTACTGCTGAACACATCAAGGAGGGAAAGCCCAATCCTGAGGGATACTTAAAGGGTCACAAGGATCTCAGTCTCCTCAAGCATTTCCTCGTTTTCGAGGACGCACCTGCTGGTATCAAGGCTGGTAAGGACGCTGGTGCCACTGTCATTGGCATGGCCACCACTTACGATGCCCAGAAGGTAAAGGACTCTGGCGCTGATATTGTCATTCCCAGCATGGAGCACATCAAGGTAAAGTCCTACAATGCTGAGACCAAGGAGTTGGTTCTTACCATTACCGACCCTGTTGCTTAAACCGAAAAAAAAAGAAATTCATCTGCGGATTAATATTTATTTAACTACATATATTTATACTGGACACGTTTATTGAAACTAACTATAACAATTAATAGAAAAAAGTACGTTAAATAAGTAGAAAATAGATGTTAAATTAATCGAATGTTAAGCAATGACACATCCCTTTTCGTCGTCCTTAGAAGGCGTGGGATTATTCTGTTTCTCAATTGCGGCAATCAAAAGTTCAAATGCCCTTTCAATATGCTCATTTAGCCTGGCACTGGTCTCTGTGAAACCACAGTCAAGTTCTTTAGCCAAGGCTCGTCCATCAGCTTCCGAGACCTGACGTTGGAGCTCAAGATCATTCTTATTACCAACGATCACAGCAGGTACCTTGTCTGCGCCAGAAAGATTCAAAATCTTATCATAAATGATTTGGATCATATCCAAGGTGCTACGATTGGTTACACTGTAACACAGAAGGAACCCATCAACACCAATAAGATGTTTTTGATTGATTATGCTGAACTCGTCCTGTCCTGCTGTATCAAGAATCTCCACATTATATTCCTGGCCCCGAATTTTGATCGTTTTACTGAACTGATTCTCAATGGTAGGATAATAGCTCTCCACAAAATGTTGCTCTACGAATCTCACAATCATAGTGGATTTACCAACTGCTCGAGATCCGACAACAGCGATCTTACGTACTCTAGTAGGTCCGGCCATTGTGATAATATGTAAGAGAAAATGATATCAACACACTGGAACGGGAATTAATGATCCGAGCTTCGTTTGTTAAGGTGAGATAAGTTTTGAGGGGATAAAAGACTCTGCTAGATTAACCCCTACCCGATGCAGGCTGATAGGGGAAATGCGAACCGATAAACGAATTGAGAATTGAGTAGCTCTGGAAAAGGCTACTGTGAAGTATAAAATGGTAATATTTTACTAGATATTTTAAATTGATAGTTAAATTTAGTTATTGAAAAAGGAAAGTTCCCTCCATGCATTACTTGCTCTGTGACTTCACTTGTGTTTCCCACCCCCATGTTCGGGTTGTGATGACTGGGTCTACCAAGTCTGGACACTTTATGGTTTGACTTAATTGGGTGTGAGTATGAGAATTCAGCAACGCATGCCCTGGCCAAGAATAAAGTTTGTGTAATTTAAGGTTCATCTATATGGGTTTGATCCTAATGTGAATGCAGCTTCATGCATAGCTGGTGTGTCTCCAGTATTTTAATTTAAGTAAATACAAATCAATTTCACGAACCAAGCAGGTTTATATGATGTCACCATCCCTCACACAGCGTCGGTTATGGCAACGGGAACGCAGGTTCGAAGAAGAGATTGATGATCTCAACGTCATGATTGCACAATATTACAGTGACCAACGAGAAGCAGCACTCAGGAAGTTTCCTGCTTTGAAATCACGTAAATGGGCACTTTTTCTAGAATTGAAGGTCCATGTACCCCTAAAACATCTAAAGACGAGAGCTAAAAAGAAGCTAGCCAGTATTCAGAGATCTCCAAAGTTCGAATCAGCAGTAGTGAGATGTCTCCGATTTGCATTGAAGTGGTGCCAGTGAAAAGCAATAAAAAAGATGATCAGAACCGACAGAATAAATCTCATAGTCAAAACCCTCTACATGAATAAGAACAGTATTTGTAAAATAAGTTTTTGTTAATGTAGCTTTTATATTAGGTATGTACATGACAGATTCAGCCCATAGGGAACAAACCTCGAATTCTTACCGAATTTTCTTTTTAGTTTACTCAGAGTCAGTGGCAGGAGGAGCAGGTTCCTCACGAGCTTTCTTGAGTTCAGCCTCAGCACGCTCTACTCTCTCCTTGGTAACACGCTCGTTGTTCTCCTTGTAGAATTCGATCTTCTCACGTAACTGAGTCTTGGCAGCCTCGACCTCGCTGGGAGTACGAGGGGGGGAAATTTTAAGGGAAGAGAGGGCCTCCATCATGAAGATGTCCAAAACCAAGGGTGCGGATCCCGACTTTGTGGTTGAAGGGGTGGTGGCACTGCTCTTGTTCTTCTGCTTAAGAGACTTACGACTGGGTGGGGCAGCGGTACTACCTTGCTGGAGAGCACGTCCAGAGTTGGAGGAGGATGCATTCAGCTTAGCGGCTACAGAACTGGCACTCGAGGGGCGCTTGTCCAGGGAGACATCAGCGGCAGCCGGAGCCGGGGAAGAACTGGAATGCCCACTTCGGCTACGAGATTCAGGGTCCAAAAACAACAAAAGCTCTTCAGCCTTAGCAATCTGACTAGCATAAGCAGGTTCACGAGCTTCAGCTACCTTGGCCTCAGCCTCAGCGATCTTTTTCTGCTGAGCACGGGCAACCTTCTCGTTTGCCTCATCAGCCTCACGCTCAGCCTTACGGGCCTTTAACTTAGCATCGAACTCCTTACGGGCATCATCGTACTTTTTACGGTGGGCATCCATCTTGGATCGTACTTCCTTGATCTCGTTGTAAGTAGCCTTTCGTGTCTCGTGCAACTTATTGAGATGATCCTTACGAGACTGGCGGTCAGACTTGTACACATCAAGCTTCTTCTCGAGCTCTGCCTTACGTGCAAGAGTTTGACGAATAGCGGCCGTATCAATACCCTTACGAATCTCGGCAGCCTTCTTCTTTACCTCGTCCACTTCAGCCTGGAGTTTATCAGCCTTGCCAAATGCAATAGACTGCGACTTAAGTTGGGACATCTCCTTCATTGCACGCTTCTCATCGGCAATGGACAGCTGACCGCTACTAATTTGAGCATCGATTCGAGCAATTTGTGCTTCAGCTTCTTTGCTTGAGCGGGGTCCATTTTTGGGCTTCAATAGCTGAAGCTCGGCAATTTTGCTCTTCACGGAATCTTCGATCTTCTGAGCTTCAGAATTAGCCTTCTTCTCGACCTCGCGAAGTTGATTTCGCTCAGCTAATAACGCCGAATGTTCATCACGAAGACTGGATTCTTCGGGGCTCTGGTTAGCTCCACTAATCTCACTGTCGATAGCAGCCTTTTGCTTATTCATCTTGGCATTCAACTCATCAAGTTCAGTACGCAAAGCACTCAAGCCATCGAGGAACTTCTGGTGATCAGGACGGGGAATATAACCATCGGTATTGGTACCAGCAGCAACAGATTTGGCCAACTTTTTACGAGCAGATGAAGAAGATTTGTTTATAGTACTCATATGATATATGGCGTGAAAATGAGAAGGTTCTTACCGTTAAATAAATGTCTGTTTACGACGTCTTCTTATTGGAAACAATGACAGATATGGATTTGTTGGTATGATGTGGTTTCGTCACTTAGGGTTAGAAAGATTTCAGGTTACGGGTTTACTTGAAACGAGTCTGAGCGGTAGCAGCAGGAACGGACAAAACACAAAAAGGCACAGCAAATATTTTGAAGTTCAATAGCGGGTTTACTAATTGGAAGTTATTAAAACCAATTTCTTTCAGTTTCGTTCAAATAAATTTCTATTTACTTATATGTCTATGATCATTTCCATGTCCATATCTCTATCTACATCTCACTAGCCCTGGAAAAAATTCCTACATACGGCTAACGCTTTTCTTGCATCGACGCGTATCCGAACAAATTTTGGCCAGACCAACCCGGCTCAATATTTTTATATATTTATTTTCATGTCATTCGAAGAAGTGGCACATGCCGCTACGTCCCAAAAAATGATGGCCGAGTTCCCTGATCTCGAGCCTTTGGAATCGCGCCCTTCGTCGTCAGAAAGCAATGCCCAAGTTACTCATGATGCGGATGGTGTCTTTGATGGACACAACCAGGAGCAGATTCGTCTTATGAACGAAGCCTGCATAACTGTGGATTATGAAGATACTCCTTATGCTGCAGGATCAAAGAAGACGTTGCATCTTATGACTTCTATAAACAAGGGCCTTTTGCATCGCGCATTTAGTGTTTTCTTGTTTAATTCCGAGGGGAAATTACTCTTACAACAACGTGCCACAGAAAAGATCACATTTCCTGATCTGTGGACCAACACATGTTGTTCTCATCCTTTAGCTATTACCTCGGAAAGAGGCCCTACTAATGACTTAAAGGGATACATAACTGGGGTGAAAAATGCTGCCATCAGAAAATTAGACCATGAGTTAGGAATTCCAGCTAAGGATGTCCCCTTTGAAAATTTTGATTTTATTACTCGTATCCATTACATGGCTCCCAGTTCGGGTGCATGGGGAGAGCACGAGATCGATTACATTCTATTTGTTAAGGCTGATCCAGAGCTTAATCCTTCGGATAATGAGGTGAAAAACACGAAATGGGTTTCTATTGATGAATTAAAAGCGATGTTTAATAGTTCCGAGTTCAACTTTACTCCCTGGTTCAAATTGATCTGCCAGAACTTCCTCTTTGAATGGTGGGGTAAGCAGGTTGCCACCGATGATAAGATTAGAAGGATGTTTTAATGACAGTTAAATAAGTATTTATATATTTATATACAAAAGAAAATCGGCTATATTTCTATTCCTGTTACTTATTTCTTGTGCTTGCTCTTGTTCTTACTCTTACTCTTCTTATGATTGTCGGTTTTTCGCTTCTTGGTGGGTTGTTGAACCTCATACTCTTGTTTAGCCTTCTCCCAATCCTCATCGGTGGGAGCCACATCCTTTCCAAATACATTCTGACGCCATTTTTTCAGTTTACTGGGTTTGGAGAACTTTTTACGATCAGCTAAGATCCGATCCATACCACGATAAGAGGCAAGCTTTTTCATACCGGCAAACTCATTGAGGTCCTTATCGCTGGCGAGAAGAATATCACGAGAAGTAAGTCCGAATGACTCAGGCTCAACGTCTCGATATCTGAATTTGAACTCGGCCTCGGGGATCATAGCGTCATCTAGCAGATCCTGATTGCTTTCCACAAATTGTTCTGCCTTTCGCTTGAGCTGCTTTTTCGATAATCTAGGGCCTTCGCGTATATCTAAAGTTGGGGCTACGGGTTCGCCAACGTCTTCTTCCTTCTCCTCATTGCTGCCAAAATCACCACCAAAATCACCACCAAACTCTGCCAAGTCACCAGCCTTTCCACCATAGTACTCTTCATTGAATAGCTTATGCATACGTTTATCCCACTCATCATTATCCCAATCTCCGTCAAGATCTTCATTGGCCAGAAGTTCTGCCATTCTCTCATCACCCTCGCCAAGTGCTTCCTGGAGTTGAGCCAGTTTATTAGTGACAGCATTGACTTTGCTCTTCTTAAGTTTGGCCATTTCCAGTTTCTTGGCTTCTTGTTCTTTTTGTTTGTCAAGCTTTTCCTTCTCACGCTTCTTTTGACGACTGCTGAGCTTCTCTCTTCGTAGTGAATTCTGGTCTCGTGCATAGCTGACGATCTCAGCCGCTTCTGGATCTTCATACCTGAAATTATATGCACTTTCAAATTTCTCACTCAAATCATCGAACTCATCGCTATCTTCTTCATCAACAACTTCATCATATGTAGGTACTTTACTGTCCTTAGCCTTGGGGATCCACCCTTCTTGACCGACAAAAGCATTAAGGAAAGCATCAGCATCATGTTCTGGATCAGGCAGATCAACCTCGGGAATCTCTCGCTCCGGTCCTTTTCGTTTGAGAAGCAAATCGGTGTTTTCTTCTTTGTCGTCGTCAGAATAAAACCCCTTGATAAGATCATCCTTTAACATCTTCTGTTCTTCAACATACGTAGGTTGGGTGGTTTCCTCATTGCCACCAAGAATTTGCTGACGCTGATAATCTTTAAGATACATCGGTTTCTCTTTCTTGGACGGTTTCTCGGCCTCTTTAGTGCCATCAGCACCAACCTCGGGAAAGAATTTATAGGATTTATCCTGGAGTTTTGAATCTCCCGACCTGATAGCAGAAAGAACATCTTCAATTCCTTGATTAATATTTTGGGTAATCAAATCTCCATCCTCGTCTTCATCTTCATCCTCGCTTTCACTCTCGCTTTCACTCTCACTTAGCTTTGTTGCAGTCTTCGAGGCATTGAGCTTCGAACTAGTTGGAAATCGTTCGGTTTTGTGGGATTGTTTTAATTTGACTGACATTTTCTCAATTTATGAAGATTTTCAATAATTCTACTTACGTAGATAATATCAAATCAATAGAAAAAAGGTTTGCGTCAGTTTTTATGCACAATAAATATATTTTTCTTAGGGTTGGAAAAATAGCTTACTGTCGAGGTTATGGGTTGCCAGTATTCCAACTTAATAACAACGGTCAGCAAAGCTCTTTATGCTGCTTAGCCTTTAAATAAATAAACCAGCTACAATTAGTTCGAATATAATTTTTATATCCTCAATTATTATTATCAGAATGAATGACTTTAGTTTGCTCTTTTATAGCCATGTCCTAGTATTATCAGGTGATACATCTCAATACCTCCACATACAATAAGCGAAGCGAATTAGGCAGAGAGAGTAAACGACCTAGAAGCACTAATAAGAATGTCATTTGCAACCGGACTGATTGTTGGGCAGCTTTCTGTACTTATTACAATATTTGTGGCAGTGAAATTCTTCCTCTTCGCTAGTACACCAGATGCTAAGGGTATCTCATTACCGGAGAATCGCGACGTTAAAGTAAAGCCAATTTCTCCACCTAATCTCACCACAATTCTAGAAAGAATCTATTATAATGTTGAAACTCATCAACCAGAATCAATGGATTGGTTTACTTTGCTTGTGGCTCTAAATATCAATGCACTGAGGCAACAAGCTGTGTTCAATGACCATCTCCTGAAAATGCTCAACAAAATATTCTCTGGCGATAAAGTTCCCAGTTTTATCGACACAATTCGTGTTACTGAACTAAATCTGGGTAGTGACTACCCGCTTTTTAATAATTGCAAGGTATTTAGAAGCACTCGTCCTGAATTCAGTGATGGGTTAGAGGCCCGGTTCGATATTGACCTCAAGGATAAAATTACGTTAGGTATTGAAACTCGACTTTTGCTGAACTATCCACGCCCGATGGTGGCCTTTTTGCCCATCAAGGCTTCCGTCAGTTTGGTAAATTTTAGTGGTCGAGCATCTATCTCGATGGTTACCTCTCCTGGTGCATCTGATCCACATGAGCCATCATTTGCCATAACTGTCTCGTTTGACCCAGACTTCAGCATGGAATTCGAGGTCAATTCTTTGGTAGGAAGCCGATCACAATTACAGGATGTGCCTAAAATCGGACAGGTCGTTGAATCAGCCATTCGTAGTCAGTTTACGGAAAAGCTCGTGGCGCCCAACTTTGTGCGTATACCGCTGCCATCTATTTGGGAAAATCAAAACCGAGGGTTGGTGAATGCTTTGGTGACAACGGGAAAAGCTGCGACTGAGATCCCGGAGAAGCTAACTAAGGCATAATCAAAGGATATTATTTATTGTAAGCATCTTCAACTTCTATTTCTATATATTTACAAACGAGACCATCCATCCTCAAAGAACCATTTTATGCCTATATCCGCATAGTTGCCCATGTTTGTAGCCACGTCTTTAAAATCTTGAATCAGAAAATCACGTTCCTGTTGAACTGGAGCTGAATAAGGCGATGGTACCATGCTGGAAATGAGTCGCAACCATTGGGATAGTTCTTGAGCTTCACAATGTTGGGCAGCACCATGCAAAAGGGTAGACACGAGTGCAGCTCTGATCGTAGGTGGAGTATTTTCACGAGGTTGGGATCCGCTAGTGTTAGGTAGAGATATACCAGGCATTGTTTGTTTGGCAGTAAGAAATATTCTCTGGAGTAATAATGTAATGTTCCTCTTATCTACAGCGTTCAATACGGCTTCTACAGCAGTTCTGAATTGGTCTGCTGATAAGAACTGCGGGAAAAGTGGCATGACTTGGTCGAAGTAGCCAAGCGCAGCGTCATTCTTTTGGTATGTTTTGTGGCTAGCCAAGTACGAGAGCATTACAGAATGCGCTGATTCAAATACAGCGGCCCCCATATTTATGCTAACATCACCATTTCCTAAGGAATTAGGCATGAGAAACCGACGCGCTAGACTTAAAATGATAATTTCTGCATCCGCGGCACGTAAAATCGGCATCAACTGCTCGCCCAACTCCAAGAAGAACAGTAAGTTACCCGCCTGGTTATCAGTGTTAACAGGTTGGCCATAGACAAAGGATTTTGAGAGACTGGAGAGCGTAGCTAGCCGAACTTGATGCGACGGTGCAGCCTGCAAAGTATCCAAGCATGTACTTATGACAAATTGGTAGCTTTCAAATTGAGACCCTATAAGTTCCTTCACGTATCCCATAATTTGCAGAATCTCTAGGGTCCGTTGAACTACATTCATTCTATCCATTGGTCTAAATGCCCGACTTTTGATGAGTTGAGACATGATGCCTTCTAATTGGATCATGAGTCCAAAAAAGAACGGCTTGGATTTTTCAATAGGTGGATCTAGGGACATTGATGTCGATACAAACAAATTAGTTTGCTGTAAATATTGAATAATATCATTGAGAGGGGCAAGTTGTAGAAGTCGTGACAATGTGCGGCTCCACCCACCAAAATCGACGCCTATAGGTTTTGTATCGAGTCTTAAAGTTTCTGGATTGCTAGTCAATCTCATTATTGACTCAATTAGAGTAGAACGAGCGTTGACAGGAATCCTTGCAAAGTCATCTATGGATACTCTGAATGACCATTGTGCACGAGCCAAACAAGCAGCTGCTAAAAGATTCAACTCATTCGCATTGGTACTACACACAGATGTAATAAATGCTGCCAAATTCTGTTGAGCTACAGCATTATTAGCGGCACATAGACCTGATATGATGATAAGTCCAACCAATGGAGGTAATTTATAGGCATGATCTATTAGTAAAGTCTCCCAATCATGGGAACTAAGAGTTGGATCGGATATTTGAGATTTTCGTTGAGTTGCATGGGTGATTCCATCCACGGTTAACTGTACAAGTTTAAGATTCATGGCTGGTCCATGATTGAACAGATGAGGGCTCAGGGCTAGCTCATTGAGAATCAACCAGAGATTCTGGGGATTTTTCACCTGGGGAAGATAATACACAACTCTACGAATCTTTCCTGATCGATCATCTGCGGTATTTCCGGGCCTTCTTAAGTCTCCAATTAATGCATTCAGCTCGTTTACGAGGTCCATGGGTTCGGGTAAGTCTTTGTGGGGTATTTAAATCAAGTCAGTGCGGAAAATGAATACCTGAGAAATTTATCTAAATGAGAGTATAGTGTGAACGAGTAATAGTCCAAAGAGCAGTCAGAAGAAGGTTTTAAAGGCATGTTATTAGAGCAAGCCTATAAGCATATACATAAATAAATAATAATCAAACCATCACAGCCCAATAGTACATAAGTGCAACAACTGAACCCAAAACTGCATTAAAAATATCACTTGCCGATTTAACCATTAATGCAACCACGGTAAACACCAAAGTCCCTGATCCCATGATTATATTTGGAGAAAAATACAACAACTTCGTCTGGGGACAAGTTATATGCCACAACACCTGGGAAGTCAATAGCGGAGCAAGATAATTAGAATTTAACTTAAATCCCATTGCTATTTTTAAAAAAGCAGCTGTTGATGTTGATACTAATACACTATTCAGAACCGCTAATGAGGATCGTCTAATACCTATCACGGTTTTAAGAGGCCGCACGGATCGGAATAGTGTAAATGCACATATTGCACTTATCCAATCGGATGGAAGGAACCAATTGGAAGTTAAAGGTCCGGCAAGTGCCGCGAAAGAAAATGCATCAAATAGCATTGTTGATCTTGAGAGAGGATGGTGTATGAAGCGTTATGATCTCTGGTGGTAACCACATACGATTAACAATGAAAGAAGATTAAGAAGATTAAAATAATGAAGAAGAACGAGAAGGAAAGAACTTTAGACGAAAGAGGAAGAAAGAAGGCAAGCAAATGAGGAAAAATATAGTATATGAATGGTGAAATACATTTGATGAAATAGTAATAATTACATGGGTCCGAATGTCAGTTAGCACGACGAAAGTAATTGTTTTAAGTATATCGTAAAATCTTTATCTGAAAGCTACTCTCGATTATATTCAATCTTCGATGAACCCAGTTTTCCCTTACACTAATCTTACAATAATACTATGTATTAGGTAGGTACAACGGTTAATGTGCTCTCAGCACCTATGTGACCACGCTGTAGAGGTCACATTAAAGAGTATAACATCGACTAACGTAATAAAACCAGTTGTTTCATATATTCCATTAGGAATAGTATCTATAGTCGGAAACGCTTAATTTCATGAGAGCATCAGGTGATATTACTACAGCCAAATATATAAATATACATTAACCTTACCCATAATACGCGTTCGATGCATGTAATATATAGTCCGTACCCTGTGTACTAACGGTTCGAACAGTAATTGGACTGAAATACTGTAAAAAAAGATAAAAAGGTTCAAATTCTTATGATCGCCAAGGGCTGACGCTAAAATTGTTACCCTCAATTATTTTGCAGCATATTATGGCTTCCTCTTCGACTTGTAAACTGTTTATACATTCACTTTCAAATTTGGTTACGTTTTAAGCTTCAATTTCTGTGAGTCAATAACTCTCCTCTTGTCATACATTACATTACTCGCCTTTCCCCGACCTGCCTTACCCTGTTCTCACATCGAGTCCGGATAGTATGACATTTGACGATTTAAAAGCGCACATCCAAGATAATCAGCCCATTTTAGTGGAGCAGGATTTGAACTCGAATCCTAGACTAGCTACGCAGTGTGATGATGATGGCAGGACTCCCCTGATGCTGGCTTTAAGTTCCACTCAAAGTTTTGAGCTCGTAAGCATCATTTTAAAGCACGCAAAGGTACCGGATTTCGACATCGATGCTCAAGACAACTCGGGATTGAGTGCTCTGCATATAGCTTCATCAATCAGTGATGATATGGTACAGTTGATACTACCTCTGAATCCCATTGTGGATGCGAAAAGCAATACCGGTCAGACTCCTCTCATGTTGGCCGTCTCTAAACAGAAGTATGATGTAGTAGATCTATTACTTTCCCACAAGGCATCACCGAAAATCAAAGATAAGCGCCAGGTGACCTCACTGATGCGGGCATCAGCACTAGGTGATCTAAAGTTAGTTACATTACTGCATAATTCGGGGGCCATCATCGATGCTACGGACATGGCCGGGTGGAGTGCCGTACATTATGCATATTCGGAAGGGCGTACGGAGATCCTTGATTATTTTAGTCACCAAGGTGCTGATTTTAATTTACAGAGCCGAGACGATGAGTTCCCTAGAGACACACGCCCACTTGGGTTCCAATATAAAGAGACATGAAATTTCTTAATTTAACTTAAATTTACAATATTTAAATATCTATTCGTGCAGTTTGATTACTTTTTGATTGTGATTTTGATTTTGATTATTTGTGTGCCCCCATTTCATGTGATTCATTTGTCGTACTAAGACTCGTCATTCGTCGCACTTTCCCTAATTTCAATTTTTCATTTAGTCACCTCGTGACGATTACTCAGCTATGTACAATGTGATGCACCCCTCCCGCTACCCTGATCCCGAGGCTTCCTTTCCTTCACTCACCCATCATCATAACCAATAGAATCAAGCCCATGGCAAATATTGGCCATAAATTGCTATCCTTCACGCGGAAGGCTGCGCTTCCGGTAGGAATTCCGTTAGCTCTTCTTACGGGGTTCCTAATTTATGATGATAAAGTGAGCTCCAAGCGTTACAATACACCTCATCAAACTATAATTCCTCCCCCCACAGCTCCGCCAAGATCACGTCATGAGATCCTCGAATCCTTAGCCAAAACAGCAGAATATGATATTTTGGTCATTGGAGGTGGTGCCACTGGAACTGGTGTCGCTTGGGACGCGGTAACTCGTGGGTACAAGACGGCATTGGTCGAGCGTGATGATTTCGCAAGTGCCACTTCTAGTCGATCCACTAAGCTGGTTCACGGTGGTGTTCGTTATTTGGAAAAGGCCTTCTGGCAAGCTGACTATAACCAGTACTTATTGGTGAAGGAGGCTCTTGCCGAACGTCGTCATTTCTTAGATATGGCTCCGCACTTGTCATTCCCCTTACCGATCATGATTCCCGTCTACAAGTGGTGGCAATTGCCTTATTACTATGTCGGTGTTAAGATGTACGACTTGATTGCTGGTAGTGCCAATTTGGAACCCAGTTATTTACTTACTCGTAATCGTGCTCTGAATGTTTTCCCTATGTTGAATGAGTCTAGTTTGAAAGGTGCCATTGTTTACTATGATGGATCCCAGAATGATGCCCGCATGAATTCCTCACTTGCTGTTAGTGCTATCCATAAGGGTGCCGATATCCTCAACTACACTGAAGTCACTGGTTTAGTGAAGGAGAACGGTAAGGTTGTGGGTGCCGAAGTTGTTGATCGTGAAACCAGCCAGAAGTACACTATTAGGGCAAAGGCAGTGGTGAATGCCACTGGTCCATTCACTGATTCTATTAGAAAGATGGATGAACCCACTACTCCAGATATCCAAATCGGAAGCAGTGGTGTTCACATCATTTTGCCTGGTTGGTACTGCCCAGCCAACATTGGACTGTTAGATGCTGCTACCTCTGATGGACGTGTTGTGTTCTTTTTGCCGTGGCAGGGATCTACAATCGCTGGAACCACGGATCGTGCTTGTGATATCGAGAGTAACCCGCAACCCAGTGAGGATGACATCCAGTTCGTACTTAATGAAGTGAAACACTACATAGACGGTAAAGTTGACGTCAAGAGATCAGATGTACGTGCCGCTTGGTCCGGAATTAGACCTTTGGTGCGTAATCCGGATGCTGCTGATACCCAGAACGTGGTGAGATCACACGCTGTCATGGTTAGTCCTTCTAACATGGTCACTATTGCTGGTGGCAAGTGGACTACATTTAGAGAAATGGCTGAGGAGACCGTTGATAAGGCCATAGAGATTGGCAAACTGCCCAACCGACGTTGTGTTACTAAGCACGAGAAGTTGATTGGAGCTCGTGGCTGGAACCGATTGGTTTACACCGATTTGATCCGTGAGTTCGGTATTGAGCCCGAGTCTGCCAAGCACTTGTCTACAAACTACGGTATGCGTGCTTTCGATGTTGCTCGTTTGTGTACTCCCACTGCGGTTACTCCTGAGGGTTTGGTTGTGGCCCGTAATGCTAAGATTCACCCTTTGTTCCCGTTCTTGGATGGTGAGATCATGTACGCTATGAATTACGAGTATGCTCGCAGTGCCATTGACGTTCTCGCTAGACGCACTCGATTGGCATTCTTGGATGCTGAGGCTGCTCGTGACGTTCTTCCCTCGGTCATTGAGACTATGGGAAGACACTTGGGATGGTCTTTGGAACGCCAGGGTCAGGAGTTCACCACCAGTATGACTTGGTTGGTTTCTATGGGATTACAGCCCCAGCGTTTGGAGCACACCCAGGCCGTAAGATTGGCTGAGCCTAGTCGTGGCGAAATGGTCTCTGATGAGGCTCAACCATTGGATGAGGCCCTTCAGGCTCAACATGAGCTCGTTGAGCGTGCTGATGTCAGTAAGGCGAGTGAGCCCATCCAGGAGTCCATCCAGTAAAATGATAGGTTGAGATAATGGAAAGTCCTTAAAGGAGGGATATAGTGGGTTTCCCTTAATTTATTATCCCCCCCCCCTTTAGTACGTGTTTTCTTCCGTACTTCGATCTTGTGAACATATATCCTTCCTGTTACGTGATGTAACACTAACCAAATATACAGTAATATGAGTTAGATATAGAACCAATTATGCATGAAATAAATATATAATGTTTTTATGCGTAGACATTCCTATTCTGCTATTTTCTTGCGCTCCTTTCTCTCCTCTACGAATGATACCTCCTTCCTATCAAAGTCACTAAATCTCGCGAACTCTGCGAATGCCGATCGAACTGACCAGTTCTGTAATTCTACACGCATGCAAGCAACCACAAGACTCGTTGCTTGTTGTCCATTCAAGCAATGCACATAAATGGGCCAATTATGTGGATTCTTAAGGATTTCCAGAACTGCATCGACGTGCTCATGGGTTAATGGAACTCCTCTTTTCTTTTTGGATTTCTGTTGTTCAGCGGATCCCGAGACATGAACCATACAAACTTTGCTCAGCTCAGTACTAGCCAAAAAGGCATCTATGGGATCAGGTGTAATGCTTATGATCGTTTTTAAGCGCAGCTTGCTTAGATATGGGATAAACAAGGACTTTGGGTACCCACCCCGGTATACCCCATCACTGACACACCCAAATCGAAGTGGAGGCACCACGACATCTGGTGATTTTGTCAAAGAAGGAGGTATTGAGTCCGGGGATTTGGTACTGAGCGAATCGCCATGATTCATGCAATTCAATCACCTTACCCTGGGGGTTTTGAAAAGTCATTCAGGTAGCATATATTTTATGAGTTAATTGATTTAATATCAAAAAATTACGAAATAAAATATCCCTACGTAACCTCATATAACTTCGCAGTCTATTTAGCAAATTATTTATTAAACAATGGTATACTATTCGTTGACTTGTCTCGACTTATTGAACGCCTTGGTATGCACACTCCCATAGTTGTTTTATTTCATATAAACACATTAGTACTACTTATTTTTTTTTATTTTTACGAGTTTTCGCCGTTTCTTATTTCCCGAAAAGAATTATATCCGAGTACCGGTCTTTAGCATATGATTGCCGAGGTCACTGCTATTAGTTACTTGATATTGCCAATGTCAGTAATGACTCGTTTATTTGCTCTTCTTCCCCACACTCTCTCAGATTTCAGTGAGATACAGGTTGCATAATATAAACACACAACCTCAGCATAGCCTCATCCCAGTAAACCCAACATCTCACGCACTACTACTATCTATATAAGCGACATCACCGTATCGGACAGATAAGGGATTTTTATATACCATTCAAAAGAAAATAAAAGTCCTTCCCATAAATTTTACTTCTAGTGCGCCGTACGTTGCTGCTTTTAATTATTTAAGTCCTTTTTGCCCTCAAATTCATCAACATCAATGTCGGACGTCTCACCAGCTACTGTTCTGGGATGCTCATATGGTGCTGCTACCGGTGCATTGCTTATAAACTTTCCTTTGGATACTATCAAGACTCGACTACAGACCAGCCGTGATAGTTTTGGTGCATCCATTACTTCTTTATACCGAGAGGCTGGTATCAAGGGTTTCTATCGTGGCGTCAGTGCTTCCCTTATAAGTTCTTCAGCTGCTCGTGCAATGAGCATGGGTCTTTATACCAGCTTTGTACCGATGTACGCTAACTTCTTTGGAATTTCTATGCCATCTCCTACTGATCGTCCTGTCCTACCGGTGTTCTTTAGTGGGCTGACTGCTGGTGCATTCAGCTGCATTCTTACTGGTCCATTTGAATTCACTAAGACAGCATCTCAAGTTGAAAGCCTTATCATGCGAGAAAGGGCAACAACTTCAGCATCCACTGGTGTTTCTACCGGAAAGATCGGCCCTTTAAGGGCAGTACAGAATATGCGACGTCGAGGCGGCTGGGTACAGCTGTATGGCGGTGTTGAGTACCATTGCATGCGTGATGCTGTAGGATCCGCCATTTATTTCAGCGTTTATGAGACGCTTAAGAACATGTTGAGCTCATCTCGAGCTCCAGGTGACCCACCATCCCCCTTCGCAGTAGCTGTCGCGGGTGGAATTTGTGGTGCTGCATCTTGGCTGGCGGTTTATCCGATCGATACCATGAAGTCTGAATACCAACGTGACCTTTATAGCAAGACTTTGATTCCCAGTTCCCTTGAATATAACGATACTGTCGTAAGACGACCAGAGTTCAGATTCTCTCTGAAGATGTATCGTGGACTGGGATTCTCACTGATGAGGACTTCATTGAATGGAATTTGTTTGTTTTCGTTCTTTGAATACTTCATGTACCTTGCTAGATCCTAGTCACAGTACATATCTTAATTTTATTTATCAGCATTAAGTGATCAATTTATATGAGTAAAATTCGGAGATTACTGATTTATCATATTAGCTCTATATATTCTCATATTCTAATATTTCAATATTTCAATATTAATTAATTGATTGATTCCTCTAATATTGTTACCCTTCAGTTTCCCCTTCCCTTTTTCACCTTCGGCAATGACATCACCGGACCCAAATTCGACAGATTCTCAAGAATCAAGCATTATCAATTCTATCTGGAACTCTGAAACATCAGCTAAAGCTTGGGGCTTTTGGAATTCAGTAAAGAACAATCCGTCCGTTCAACAAGCTGCTTCTTCGCTTCAACAGGCCCAGCATAATGCAACCGTAGCTTGGAATCAATATGATAGCGATAAACTCAAGTCTCAGCTGGTTTCACTGGGTAAATCTGCTACTCAATACATTGATGAAGCAGATAGAAAACTTGAGAAAATAGAAAACCAATCGCTAAGCTTTCTTAAGCAACAAGGCAGTGATTTAGTTGATATTGTCAAGGACGTCAGCGAGACTAAATTTAGACCCGGTGAGGTATTGTTTAGTGGGCCAGAAACCAAATTAAATTCTAGCAGTCGTCTTGATGCTGATTTGATGGAATTGCACAAATCCCCCGAGAGTTTTTTAGCTCATAATTTAGCTAGTAAATCAGGTGGCTCCCGCATAGACATTACCAAGGATGAAAGAACCAAATTACTCCAAACCTCTGAATTAGATGATACGTTTCGGGCTTTAGTTCCGGTGAAACTAAGTGAGGAAGAGTTCTGGACACGTTATGGGATTCTTAGAGAAGATCTGATGGAGAAAGATAAACATCGAAAGGAAATGATTATGAAACAACACACTGTGAATGATCTTGAAGATTGGGGAAGTAGCGATGAAGATGAAAACTCTCAGGAACATAAGAAGGAATCAACTGTTGAGAAGAAAGAAATTGAGGAAGCTTCTGATGACGATTGGGAGTAACTAATAGTAGCACTAGTAAGAAACTTATTTAACATTATATGATATTCATGATTACATTACATTCTTCGCTTATAGAACAAGACATAGGCATTTTTGCTTACTGCAGCTTGAGGCTTAACGGGATAAACATGTGAATCATCAAAGTATACCCATCCCTTACCGGGTTTATGGACAACCGCTGTATAGTGACCACCCTTCAATGTTCCCGTGTGCAACGTGGCGGCCCTCAGATCATAAACGAACGGAGCTTCTTGTCCACGGGTTGGTATTTTAGTCAATATTTCGGCCTCCTTAGGACTTAGCTCATGAAGCTTTGATTGGGGCCAGTATCGTGTGAGGTCCAGTCCTTTCACAGGATACTCAATTGGTGTCTCAAGTTTATCGACTACACCATTCCTGCCCTGCTTAAATCGCTTTAGGTGAATTACAAGAATAGGCGGTAGCCGACTGATCTGAAGGGTTTTCGCAGTACGTTTTTTTTGTTTACATGACGGACAATACCATGCATTGTCACCATCTAATAACTCTGGCTTAACAAACTCGTCGAAGCATGCCTTTAGACTAGTGTGCTGACCAAGAATTCGGGGCGGTACTAACGGAAGTGATAGAGATGAAAATGCATTGTAAGTGGTAGAGGTATGTTTGCAGGTCAGACATTGTAAACGGCTTAAGTACTGTCCCTGGAAGAGGTCGACAATTAATGACGTATCACCTTCTAAATATCTCTCCCACTCTACTGCTGATGCTGCTCGAATTCCCATTTGCTCACGTATTTGTTCCTGGGACTCATTAAGTTCACCTTGCTTCCGCCTGTTACCATTAGAGTTCATTTCCTCATGCAATCCATCCAAAAGGAACGTTAAGAAATCTTGGCAATCTTGTTGTTCAAATCCGGCAAAGTCAAAGGGTTTCAGCTCACCAGAAATTCGCTTCATTTCGTATGCCGAGAATGATGGTCCTTGAGGTCTCACCATGGAATTTATGAGATGAGAGAACACCGAAGCTAATCGGCCCTTATACCCAAGTCGGCTATTCATATTTATATGATGCATGAAGGATCCATCAATGAATGGTTCAATTAACTGCGGAAAGCTCAGTAGACATTGGATGATACAGTTCATGTAACACGTATTACCGAGATTCTTAAGTCCTGTAAATGTTAACAAACACTGGGGAACTTGCTCTTCCCTATATGGGAGCTCGTCATAAGTTGATGGTGACTTACTGGGACTAAGAGATCGATCTCGTTGTTGTGGCGCTAAAAGTTTAGGTACTCTAAGTGAAGGCATGTTTCTGACCGGTGCATCAGTATAACCAGATGTCATATGTTTCGGCAAGAAAGGGCTTGACGAGGACGCATTGCTAGATGGTGATGGAGAATAAGTCGATGGCGAGTACGTTGATGGCAAGTAAGTAGACGACGAATATGAGGAGGAGTTGCCAGGAGAAGGAGCCGTTATTGGCATAGGCTTGGGGGACATTACTTTTGGGGATGGTTCTTTAGGGGGTAAATGCGGTGGTACGGGAGGTGGTGGCGCTATTGGTGGAGGCAGATAATCGTTATCACCATCGCCATCGCTAAGTAGGTTCGTCTGTCTTATTTGTTCGGATGGAAATTGTGCTTTCCAAGCATCGAACCCACCCCTCAGTAGATAGGGTCGAATCCGTGCTTGTATTAGAGCTTCTCTGCAAAGAGATAATGCTGTGGAGTCCTCAAAAGAGTGCGAAGAATCATCATAAATGCAGACCAAGTCTACCGCTGTGCGCATAGAAAAGCTCTCAAACTCATTTATATCCGCAATTGATAAAGAATCTTCTAGATCATCTACAGAAATCTTAGGTTTTAACATCTTTGGATCAAAGCATGTAATCAATTGGCATTTCACATGTCCAGCCTCAAATCGAGCGTGGGACCGAATATCCAGGAGTAAGACCCTAGATGCATTAATTTTGTTGTACAATATAGATGGAGATATTTCGTAGGATCCAGTTGGTTTAGCAGGAGTCAATTTATTACCATTGGTGGTCGGTTTTGGGGCATTTGCACTGTGTGAGTTGCGCCGTAGCTTAGAAAACCTCTCTTCCAGCACAATAGGTTCGTTTTTTTCCACAATGCTCCACAATTGTCGATAACTTTCATAAAATATGCTTGCCTTATTGACAAAAAGAGCATACCCAGGATGCTTGGGAATATCGTGGTTAAGTATGACTTTAACTTTTTCATGGATTTTGTATCGCTCATGAGGATCCTGAGATATCCTGAACCTCTCACATAGTTCAAGGGCTGACGTTACCAGTTCATTAATAGGTTGGGTACTTTTATCTGACTGACTGCTCATTCATGTGGTTCTAATGTGAAATATATGTATATCTTTGTCTATGTCTATGTCAGTTAGTAACTAATAGTAGAGATATGCAGATTAATGTGTATGTATGTATGTATGGTGGTGGGAGGCGGACGGATGTGGTCAGGTGACCAATCCGCAATAAGCTTATGGAGATTTTCGGCAATTGTAGAGAAATAATTAGAATGCTACTTCATAGAGGGATTATTACGAGAAAATCTTCAGTGAAGTAGAATTATATACGTTAATTAGTATTACATCCGATACACCTGTAATTTTAGTTTGATTGGTTAGTCGGTTGATTAGTCGGTTGATTTAGATGGTTTATTTTTTCACATAATTAAGCTCCCCAATATTCCTTGTTTCTAATTCTTATTACATTTATCAATTTTATCAACTATTACTCACCTATCTTAACCATCTCAATCATCTTTATGAAGGTTCGACGCGTTGTTTATGTTACCCTCACCTCACATCGCAGAAGAGTAAACACATATAAATAATAAATAAATGGCCAGACAAAAGAAACAGGGGAAAAGTGATCATAAAAGTGATAATAAAAGTGAAATTCAAGTCGAAAAAAGACCCGTCAAGGAATACACCGATACAAATAAAGAAACCATCAAAAATACCACCATTGATTCCCCTAATTCGCTCCCGCAGTCCGCTCAACAAGAACAGTCGGTTAGATCTCGTGGATCCCAAAGAAATCCTTCATCTAGCGGTACTGCTCGGGTTGTGACTCCGCGGAAAGTCAGTGAGGGAATTAAACAATTGCCTCAGAATGCTTACCGATTCGTTAGAGAAAGTTATCTGCTATTAGATAGTGATGGATCAGGTAGCATTTCTCAAGATACTATGCGAGATATGATGACTAGCTTAGGCATGCAGGATCCTGAAGGAAAGCATTTAGACCTTATGTTGGAAAGATCTGGTGATCCAATTACATTTGCTGGATACCTTAGTATTATGGGTGAACTCTTGGGTGACCTTCCCTCCCAGGAAGAAATGGGGATGATGTTACAGGCATTTGAGAACAAAGATGGCGAATTTGATGAACGAAGTTTGAAGTCGGCTATGCTCGATGAGGGGTTATCCGCCAACGATATTGATACTGTAATGAGCCACTTCCAGCGGCCCACTAAGTATGGTAAGGCATTTGATCCTAAGGCATTTGCCGCTACAATGAGTATTTAATTTATTTAGGGAAACAAGAATCCATGAACCATTATGATATTTATATTTACATAGTATATTTGTGTTTGACCAGACTAATTTAATGAAGGATCTGATACATGCTGCCATAGTGTGTCCTTGAAATCAGCAAAGCTCTCTCGAAGTGCTGGGGCACCATCTAAGCCCAGCGCTGTCTTTAACCGAAGTTCATCACCCATCTCGTCCATCTTTTCTAGGACGTAATCCAGATCGGACTTTGTTAATGCAGATGACATGCAGAAACGAATACGACCCGTAGCCAAGTCGGTGGCGGGGTAACCAACAATAACAATAGCAATCCCCCTGTCCTGCATCCAACGTCCGGCATAGGCCAGTTTGGTGGGGTGGTACAAGAATACCGGAATTACAGGACTGTCAATGTGGCCGGAGACGACAAACCCAAGCTTACGAAGTCCGACTCTTAGGTAGCGAGAGTTGAATGCCAAGCGCTTGAGACGTACCTCACCTTCACCAGGATTTATCTCGCCCTTTAAAATCCTCAGAGATGCCTGGATCTGCGATAGCGTTACCGGTGATGGGGACTCACCATAAACTGAGCTAATGTTGCACATGCTTAGTCGTTCAATTAATTCCTTGGAGCCAGCAACATAACCGCCGACAGCACCAAAACTCTTAGTGAATGTACCCATCAGAATATCCACATCATTAGGACTTACTCCATAGTAATTACAGATTCCTCGGCCGTTAGGTCCCATGGCGCCGATAGAGTGGGCCTCATCCATGAATAGATAAAGACCATATTTCTTCTTGAGCTCAACCATGCGTGGTAAATTGCACATTGTACCTTCCATAGAATACAGCCCCTCGAAAACAATCAGAATCTTGTGCCAAGGTCGTCTACTTCTCGGTTGACCCTGGGCAATCTGCTCTCTGATCAACTTTTCAAGCTGATCCATATCATTGTGCTTAAATACTTTGATGACTGCACCACTTAACCGTACACCGGTACGTAAAGAAGCATGGTTCAGCTGGTCTGAAAGCACAAGACATCGCTTGTCGACGAGATTAGAGAATAAAACTGAATTTGTGCCGTAACCCATGGAAAATATCATGGCACTTGGTTTGCCGACAAAGTCAGCCACCAGCTCTTCCGTATCCTTGTGGATTTGGAAGGTACCTCCAGCAAATCGAGTTGCAGGAGCAGTAATTCCCATCTCGTTTACAGTTGCCTCAGCTTCATCAGCACAACGTCCTACACTCTGGGCAAAGCCCAAGTAGTTGTAACTAGCCAAATTTATACATGAAACCGGCTCCCTTTTAAAATACGTCTCGGGGCCCTCTAATTCAAAGAACTTCTTCGGAGTATACTTACGTTCGTATACACTTATCTCACGACCAGGAACTCCAGTCGTGGGCCGGGCGAATAGTTCCTGAAGACGGATTTTGAATCTTCGCGTATAAAATGAATCGAAGTCAGACAAAACTGGTGCATAGCCGTTGGATTCTTTTAGAACACGTCGGTAATCAGAACTAAGAATAGAGTCAATAAAGTCTCGCATATGTCCAATTACGACCAACACAAAATAAAGAAAATGTGTCTGGAGCATGATTCTGTAGGGTGTCATCTCCTCAGTTCTATCAGGAACTGGTTTGGTGAGCTGTTGCCTATAGAGGTACTTTTCACTCTCTAGAACACCAAATTCACGGGGCTCTAAACCGAAATTTTGAGATAACGACGAGTTAGACGACGAGTTAGACGTGCTTTCTAATTTACCATGCTCAGAATTACCCGATTTGGCAGCTTTACTCTTCTTTTTTGCAGCCATTTATGGTTGTTATTTGACGATCGGCAGGGCAGGTTAGCCTATTAGAGCGATTAGGGTGACTCAGCGTCGCGTTGAGAAGGTGAACTGGTATTTATGGCGCGCGTTCAGATTCTCACCATTAAGAAAAGTGTGATCATGTGATGTTGTAACAAACAAAGCTGTTCCACAAATAATGTCAGGAAATGGCTGTAGTCACACGTTTGTAGATAAATAAATATGTAATAAGTAATAAGTAATAAGTAATAAGTAATAAGTAATAAGTAATAAGTAATAAGCAAATAAGTTAATAAATATTGTTGGGAAGAAATTGTCAGTCTATATTAGTAGAGTATTCAGCATGAAATGTCATTGATGCCACTGATAGGAGAAATCAGTAATTCATGGTGAGACAATCTTTAATTGCAATCTTACATATGACAATTTTAACGCTGGCTTGGCCAAGGATAGAAAGCCTATTTGGATTATAAGACCCGTGAGCAGCGAACTCTTAGGTCTTCTAGAGGTGTATCTCTATTTATCAGGACCAAGTCAGTACCCAAAAAAGCAGCATTAACCTGATCCACTTATGTTTCTCGATACTTTCTGTGAATCTTTCCATTACCTAGAATTTATCTATATATACCTTCACATACTCGAATTTGTCTACTTTGGTTAAAACTGCGGGTACTTTTAGTGAGATAATGAACACAAATATTACAGTGCCATTACAATAGGTATATTAATGTGACCTGAGGTCCCAAAATTTCATCAAAATTTGAAAGGTCTTTATAATGGTGACAACTTAAGAGTCTTACTATATTTTGATGCTTATGCTCTTGTCTATTTAGTGATCAGCTTAGATTGCCCACCGTGGCCAGACAAACAATGGAGAACCTATAAAGTTAAAAGCTTTAAACTAATACATCTCATTAAGAGTCATACCTCCTGTAAGCGCGCTATTTGTTGATATGAGCAAACTATGAGCAGATCTATAATTAGTACCCAAATACCACCTGCAGCATACTACCTGCAGTGTATTAAAACCTTACCCTCTGGTCTGTGCATTGCATGAACCACACTCTGCGCCGCAGCTATGCCGAAATCTGTACCGAGAGCCTTTCGTGGAAAGAAAAATCTCGATGCCCATCACTTCACAAAGTTGATCAATAAGTCTTTGGACGAAGTGCCTTATAGATTTAAGTTTGGACTATATAATTGCAAAGATTTAACCCATTTTTTAAAAAAACATCTGTGTGTCACAGACAGCCTGATCTTAAGTTATGGGCAACTCTGTGATCACTACAATGATATTCATGGGTCCAGCTTAAGCCATTCTTAATTAAGAGGAATAAGGTATCATCAATATAGGTTGCAAATACAAGACATTAAACAAATTGAACAATTTAGTCCACTGTCAATCCTAAATTGAAAAAAACAAATCTCACGAATCCATCCATGGTTAATGCTCATAGATTTGTTTCCCCATCAACAATGCTGTTGAAATATTAAAGTGATGGCATTGCAGTGATTGCTTGTAAGTTCTCTTTTGAAAATGCTGTGCAAGTTGTACTCGCATCGAGTAGTGCCAATTTGTTGAGTAACAATGTGAAGCCATATATAGCCCCTGAAGTGGTATGTAGAATAAGATTGTCGCTCGAGTAAATGAATTTGATAAGATAAAATAAAATAGATAAAATTTACGGACTAAACTAAGAAAATAGATGTCACTGCGAAAAGGATTGAAATCAAAGAAGCCTTTGGAACGGTAGCAAAGTTTGATAACTCTGCTGACGGGAAAGACGATGAGGTAGATTGGGGAATAATGGGTATCGATGATTGAGAGGATGTAACCTCTGAGGCTGTGGGACTAGTTGTAACCACTGGAGCTGCTGATAAACTAGCCTTAGATTCAAAAACTCCTGTTGATCCAGACTCTAGAGTCGCTGCCGAACTAGTCGTACCCAACGAAGAGGATTTAGAGGTAGGTGTTGATGATGGAGACAACAAGTTGTCAGTGTTAGAGGGGCTGGTGTAGACTGAAGTCATTGCAGCTTCTACAGACGATGACAACGTACCTCTAGAGGTGGTGAAAGCATTTAGAGTAGAGGTTCCCGTGACAGTGTTAGTGTCAGGAGTATTTTGGGAAGCCTTGTTCGTGGTTGGATACCCAGTTGTAGTAAAGGATTGTACTAACTTAGTTTTCAACGAACTGGTTGTGCTAGCTGAGCTCACTACTCGTGAGTCTGAGCCATTATTGTACCACGGCTTAGTAGTGGGGGTCAGAATTTCCACAGTACTGACAGGTATCGTTGAACCTTGGATGGTGACAAAACCTGTCAGCGTACTATAGCTTGTGAAAACTCCAGTCCAAGGGGAAGTGATGGTAGTAATGTAACCAGTGTTTGCCGGGGTAGGTGACACAGAGCTAGAGCCAGGGCTGCTACTAGACACCATTGAAATCGCAGAAGAACTGGGAGCAGAAATTATCCTTCCTGAAGATGCAGATGAAATAACTGTCTTCGCACTACTAGTTACTACCCGAGATTGGGATTGACTGACTGCCAATGAACGAGACAGGCTCTTGGTAGGTGTTTCAACTATCACGGTAGTAGCAAGCCCGGTCACACCATTTGTAGTGTAATACCCTGTCTCAGTAACTGTAGTTGAGATATCTCCCTCATAGGGTTTCGTTATGGTGGTATCAATACCAGCTACGGTCGGAGTCTCAACAATAACAGTGGTTGCTATACCCGAAGCTCCGTTAGAATCTGTATAAGTACCTTCTTCGGTGATGGTAGTGGCAACACTTCCATTATAAGCACTAGTGATAGTAGTTGCAATGCCAGGAGCGGTGGGTGTCTCAACTATCACTGTTGTCGCTACACCAGTCACACCAGCAGAATCGGTATAGATTCCAGTTTCAGTGATAGTGGTCGCAACACTTCCGTTGAACGGTCTTGTCAATGTAACGTCAGTTCCAGGAGCTGTCGGTGTCTCAACAATTACGGAAGTAACTGCGCCAGTAGCACCTTGGGAATCAGTATAAACTCCCACTTCAGTAATGGTAGTAGCAATGCTTCCATTGTAAGGTGTTTGGATAGTAGTAATAATTCCAGAGGCGGTCGGGGTTTCGACAATAATTGAAGTAACAGCACCTGTCGCACCACGAGAATCTGTGTAAGTGCCTATCTCAGTGATTGTGGTAGCAATTGATCCATTATAAGGCGTTTGGACAGTGGTGGCAATACCAGGAGCTGTGGGTGTCTCAACAATGACTGTTGTGGCGGGACCAGTAACACCAGCAGAATCAGTATAAATTCCGGTTTGAGTGATAGTAGTAGCAACAGTTCCGTTGTAGGGTTTAGTCAAGGTGACGTCAGTAGCAGGAGCTGTAGGTGTCTCGACAATAACTGATGTAACCGCTCCGGTGGCACCGCGAGAATCAGTATAAATTCCTACTTCAGTGAAGGTGGTGGCAATGCTTCCATTAAACGGAGTGTTGACAGTAGTAGCAATACCAGGGGCGGTCGGTGTTTCAACAATAACTGAGGTCACGGCACCAGTGGCACCACGAGAATCAGTGTAAACTCCTACTTCAGTGAGGGTAGTGGCAACGCTTCCATTGTAAGGAGTTTTGACAGTGGTAGCAATACCAGGGGCGGTCGGTGTTTCAACAATAACTGAGGTCACGGCACCTGTAGCACCACGAGAATCAGTGTAAACTCCTACCTCAGTGAGAGTAGTAGCAATGGTTCCATTGTAAGGTATTTTAACTGTAGTTGCAATACCAGTGGCAGTCGGGGTCTCAACAATGATTGTCGTAATTGCACCAGTAGCACCACGAGAAT
>JAKUBR010000042.1:0-40179 GCA_030563285.1 Starmerella khaoyaiensis | reverse complement strand
GGGGGTCTTGGATCCAATTCGTTTGGATTTAAAGAGCTCATTATTCCAGATCCCATTAGAAGAAAGAAATAGTATATAGAAAATAATATATATATATATAATTGTTTTTTTCATCAACGATGTTATTTCCTGTATTCATTGAAGTACCCACAATATCATCTGACTTGTCCTCAACTCAACGACTACTATACATAGATGTTCCAATTAGTTCATACTCTATCAAAGCTATTAATTTTAAACTAAATTTAGAACTTCTTACCGAACATGATAACCTGCATCTTGTCGTAAAGAGCAAGCACACCAGCAGCAGCAACACCACGGAGGATATTAGCACCGGCACCCTTGAACATGGCACCAACACCCTCATTCTTGACGATAGAGGAAATGGCATCGAAAGAAGACTTGTAGGGGCTACCAGCGACCATCATACGACGACGGACAGTGTCAAGAGGGTAGGAGGCAATACCGGAGGCGGTAGTGACAGCCCAACCGAGAGCGAAGGAGGCAAGGAAGGAGTCACTGAGGGATCCGACCAACAAAACGGGCTTAAGGGAGTCGTACAAACCGAAGTAGAAACCACGGTAGACGGCAATACCAGCGACAGAGGGCATGAAACCACGGTAGAGACCGGAGATACCGTCCTTGGCAATGGTCTTCTTGTAGACATCGAACATACCGGTGTACTGACGCTCACCGCCGGTCTTGCTAGACTTGGCATCAGCAGCAAGCTTGGTACGGACGAAATCAAGAGAGTAGACGAACAAGAGAGAGGTGGAACCAGCAGCAGCACCAGAGGCGATGTTCTTGGCCATGCTGGTGGAGAAGGAGTCGCTCTTGGAGGTCTTGAACATAGCCTTGAACTGATCCTTGAAGGCGAAGTTAAGGGCCTGGGTGGGGAAGTAACGGAGGACGTTAGCAGAATTTCCACGCCACATGCTTACAATACCCTCGTCCTTGATGGTACGAGAGAAGGCGTCAGCGATACCAGAGTAAGGACGGTCGAGACGGCCCTGCTTGATCATCTCACCCTGAGACTGGATAAGAAGCTTGACACGCTCGATGGGAGCGGCAGCGGTCTTAGAGACGGCGGCGGAGACACCGGCCATCATGAAATCAATCATGAAATTGGACTGTTTAGTTTCAGACATTTTGTAAATTTAGATGGTTGGAAGGAAAAGTTTAGCCTGGTGAAATAGAATTTGGAGGGTGAAGGGTAGTTTATAAGGTTTTTCTCAGTCTCAGCGCTGATTGGGCAACCATCCCTGCCCTTTATCCTGGCCCTGAAAATTTCACTGTCGCGGAGTTAGGGCTTGATGTCCATGCCCAGCCAATCAATCGCGAACTAGAGAAATCAAGTGCCATGATATAAAGACAGAAATGGGAAGAATTAGTATACGATCATCGAGTAAAGAAAAATCCACTTTTTGGATGTAAGAAATTCAACCATTTTATATAGGATTAATGTTATTTAAAGTTTGTTTTTACTCTTCATATTTTAAATTATATCAGTATGTACGCGTCGGTACTGACGAGGAGAAAAATCACCTGATAAGACAAAGACATGCCTATAAAAAAAGAACTATAGATATTCATTCATTCCTATAAAGATCTAAAGTTTTTATTCATGATATGTACCTAGTTATATAGCTTAAGGCAAAGCAACCTATAGGGCTTTGCGTTACTTGATCGTTGTAACTAAGTTGTTACCGTGTCAACCCGTAACCTCGACAGGCACCATTCCCTAATCAAGGGGGTAACTCCTCTATGATGCATATGTTCGTTAAATTAATCTAAATAGGAATTACTACAATTTTCGACAATAGTAGAGAGTATATTTTCGTATACATAGATCATACAATTTAGATATGAAGTATTCATGTACAATAAACGGCACATTATTTAGATGATGATCAGTTATTACGTTTAGTCTGGAGCTCAGCTGAGATGGACTGAGATTTGCGCAATGATGAAATTGTAGGTCGAGCATAACTTGGTATATTGCTATCGGAAGTTGGCAATGGTTTAGTTGATTTAGTAGATATGGCGGTCGATACCAGTGTTGGTCGAGATAGTGGTCGAGACGGTGATGGCCGAGATGGTGTTAGCCGCGATGGTATTGGCCGAGATGGTGGCTGAGATGGTGGCTGAGATGGTGTTGGCGGAGACAGTGTTGATTTTGATATTTTTCGTTGAAACGGAGATTGAATTGGAGGTGTCTGAATGTGTTGTACGTTAGTTCTCCCATGAGACTGTCTCTCGAAATGTCTCTCAGTGTGTCTTCCGGTCACCCTCATAGTTTCAGAACTAGGATGTAATCTTAAATGTGGGGATCTTAGCTGAGAACTAGGACTAGAAGACCCTGAGACGTTTGATGATCTAGATGGAGGATCAAGTCGAGGAGCTTCAGCCAGGGAAGGTGGTTTTGAGGGAAACAACTCAACACGAGGGATAGACTTCTGTGGGATCGGAGCTCTTTTTCCCAACTTCCTTGGCGATCTCCGCTCACAGTTTCTTGCTAGTGATACTTGGATCAATCGCTCTTTATTTATATTCAGATCATTCATTGGTTGATTGGGTATACCAACTGGTGCTCCAGTACGATCACGACGGCGCTTTGAGGGACTAGTCTCCCCCTCATCGGTACGTTTACTAGTTAATGATGCTGAGTTTTGAAACTGTCTAGAATGTACTGCTGAAAACCGTGATGGAGGGGGAGATTTGTTAATGTTTTGGAAACTGCGTAAATTGGATGCTACGGCACTTCCTGTGGGGTTTCCAGTGGCTAGAGTTTCGGCATTGGCGAGAGGTTTGAGAATGGTCCGAGCCCGTTCGTTCATTTCTTTAAGGATTTTATCGTTCATAGTCTCAAAGCCCGTGAGACTAAATGCTGATGAGAAATTAAGGCAATTTGCCAGATTTAAAGGGGTATCTCGACTGGGAATATTAAGATCAATATCATGAAGTATTGCATCATGCAACTTTGATTCCTTCAAAGTTCGAGAAGTTGACATCTGTTGTTATTATTATTTTTTTATTTACATTTGTTTGTTGGGCATTCATAGTACGCGCTAATACGTTGGACCTTGCCCAACTCCTTGCCCATATGCCATTATATATATGCATGCTCTTCGATTTCACATACTAAGGATATCAGAAGTAGCAATAAGAAAATCATGTATACTAATAGTGTTATATAGTGTAAATACTGTTCCACAGCTCGTGTATTAAGATAATTTTTGGAAATTGGTCATTTCTTCTTGGCAGTAGAAATCTCTTGAAGACTTCGAATGAGCTCCAGACTGATAGTTTCAACATCGCTGGGTTTGCGCCACATCTTAAGCAAAATGTGACTAGCAAGAGTACGCTGTTGCTTGATCACACGAGACTTCCAGAGCTCACTGCGTTTATCGAACCGTTCACAGTCAAAGTCCTGCGAACTTGGCACGAACAGATCAGCGTCCATCTCTTGGTTATCTGGTGAATAATGGTCATCATTCACTGGAGTGTTCTGTCGACTTGTACTGACTTTGATTTGACTTGGCTTAATCGAAGACCCCCGTGTGGTTTGAGGAGTAAGCAATCGTTGTGCAGCGTGCGAGGTGGATGAAGCAACGGTGATCATACCTTCCATAAGCTTTGATGACGTTCGTCTCAGCAATTTAGGTCGTGGTGGTAACTTAGGAGTATTATCTGGTGAAACTGATCCACCAGGTGCTTGCTGAAGTTGTGTTTCAGAACGAATTCTTGGGGGAAGGGCGGGCTTGGAATCAGGTGTGCTGCTACCTATGTTCTCGCTACTAGAAATTGACGATGGACTTTGTGCGGAATCGCTAAAGGAAAGGTCTGAGTTCAGAGACCCATAAGTACTGCCAGAGAATGATTGCTTGGATTTATGCTTACTACTTGCCTTTTTGTATTTTTCGTAAACACTCAGTGGCTCGTCATGAAGAGTAATATCTCTGATGAAAATTGCCGATATTTGCTCCGGGAACTTAGCTGCTACTTCAGCATAAGCCTCTAAATCTGCTTCACCACTGTCGCCTACCAATATGAATTTATGCTTAGGGAAATCTTCGAGAATCTTTTGTAGAGTAGCTCGCTTGCGACCTTTAGCAGGCTCAGTGAGCCCATCAAAGACACCAGCATATTTTTTTAGATGAATTGAACCCTCAGGGAATTTGTGGTGGTGAATGAATCCATGAATGACATCGTAGAGCTGCCATGGACTGTTAGAGACGTAATGAAAATGCGCCCCTGCAGCTCTCATCTTTTGATACCATTCACTGACACCATCCAATTTACATTCATCAAAACTTTTGGCAAGTACATTTTGAAGGAGCTCTCGTTTTGATTTAGTCACACCAGTATGTCGAATCGTATCATCAATGTCACTAATAACACTTATTCCCTGACTCGGCACATAAACCAAAGGAATTGTCGCTCTAGCGTGACCCGAGGTGACTCGTGCTGTCATGGGTCTGAAAGGAACCAAACAACTCTGGCTGAAACGCCCAGATTCGTCACTGTAAGACCAAAAAGTTCGTCTCTTAGTATGACCACGTTCATCAGGCGCTGACTCAAGGACAATTTGTACGTCTCGCATTGCCAGTGACTTGTGCGCGATTGCTGCCATACGGTCTCTTATGGTATGTTTAAGCTCCTTTCGAGCCCAATGAGCTTGACTGTAAGTTTTCTGTTTACCATTAGATGTTTCTAATGTAAAGGTTGCGGTTGTTTTCATTCCCGGACGCTTAGCACTGAGTGACAGGTTACTGATATCCACATTTTCATTAAGCGAAGACGGAACAATATGGGGAGAATTTGGAGCGGTGTTTGACGCCGAATTAGATCGACTACTGACCGGTGATTCACAAGGAGATGAGGGAGATGATACCTTTAAAATTGATTTAGAACTTCGAGATCGAAACAATGGCGGCCTGAAATTGAGCCATGAATGAGACTGCATCTGGGGCGGCGGTGAACTCAATTCGGTTTGGGGGAAAGTGGGATGATGAGTTGGTGTTAAATTATTGTTGGGGCAAGATTCTGTCGTCTCGTTGTTTTCATCACGGTGATCAGCAACGTGAGCTGCCGCAGCATCAGCTATTGAGGAATACTTACCAGGATTGCCCACCAGTCTCTCAATGGCAGCAATCATCAACTTTCCCTTACGATTGAGGTGAGGATGAAACAGCCAACCACGAACATGTGCCTCAAAGGGGACTTCAGCCCGTCCTGATTCACGCGCATAGCTTTTATACAATACGACTTGATCCTGAGCTTGGTGTTGTATATCTGTTTGTGAGCGTGAGATTTGAAAATGGGACTGCGAGGAATGAGGGGGGGAATATGCAAAGTTAGAAGAGTTCAGACCATCAATGGCCGATGGTGAAGGATCTCGTAAAGCATGCCCCCAAGAGTGGCCATTGGGACTTGATGGCTCAGATGGAGACTTCACCTCAAGACCAGGCATTTCATATGCTCGTGGAGGTAATTGTGGTGCATTTTGGGGCCGTGGTGGCACCTGTGGGGCACCCGATTCTAACATCCGGGAACGATAAAGGCGCCACAGATGGCGTGAAACAAGGTTTTTAAATGGAAAACGCACCTTGGCCTATAGAATGGATTTATAGCGTGTGTTTACTTGCTGTATTAAGCTTATTATGCTGCTCTAAAAGTGAACACACCTATAGCAAAATGCTCAAATCCCTATATATTTTAAAGATGTTGTGGACGAGATCAAGGCCTAACATTAGCTTGTGGAGCGACCGTACCCTTCCCCTTACCCAAGGGACGCCGGACGATTGGCACCACCACCGGCGTGTCGCGCGGTATTATTTACTAACTCAGTTGATGAGAGAAGTGAAAACAATCATTAATTTTGAGAACAAAACTAATTTGAATTTCTGATTCGGATTGGCAAATCAGGTCTCAGCCGGGAGAGTTAGTCAATATACTGACTGGTGTGTTATTGTTGTTGATTCTATGATGGGCGGAAAAGTGCCAAGTGGACAATATATCAATAATATATCAAAATGGTAAAATTAAACGATGGAGAAGGTGGAACGAGAAAGAAGAGAGAGAAAATGGTAAGAACAAAGAAAGAAAGGAAATAAAATAAAATATATAAAATATATATTTATCAATGTTTCTCATTTATTATGTAAAGTTATTTAGGCAGTGGCTGTTTTTACGACCCTGGCGAGTTAGTCCCTTGTTTCTTAACCTTTTTACGTCATAACCTTTTGTGGGCTTCTTGCTCTAAATGAGTGTGTGGGTATGCATTAGGGTTTGTATATATATTCTCCACAACAGTTCATTGTCCTGAACAAAGTACCTGATTTCAATGACTGACCAAAGTCGCAATTCATCTTCTGGATTTATGCTATTCATGCGAAAGCTCTTAAAATTATCTTCTAATGAGAATGATATGCAAGAGTTTTCTCAGACGCCTTCTATCACCAAATCTACATCTCCTCGTGAATCATTGTCGCATTCAGCCTTCTCTGATCCATACTACAACCTAGATCTCAATGATAATCACAGTATTGCTGATTCTCAAACTAGTAAAACTAACCCGGCTCACTCAGCTACCACAGCTGTGGTGTTTTCTCTAGAACCTCAGCCTCCTGTTACAACTCGTATTAGTAAAAAGCCACCAGTATCGGCAGACAATGCTAGTGTTTTTACGATTGCTTCTTCCTCAAAACGACGAAGACGCCGATCATTGGATACAAATGCGTCTACACGTGTTCTGGCTGCAGAATCTATCATGTCCAATGAAAGTGATCTTTGAAGCTGCCTGTATAATTCTACTTTTTATCATCCATTATTTATCTACATAACATTTGTTCATTTGTTTATTTGTCTATATATAGGTCATTATTTTCTTACTACCAAGGAAAACTTCCCATCATCAAATTTAAGTTTGTCTTCATCAACCATGGCAAATAAATAGGTTTCCAGTTCCTGCTTGGTTTTGACGTAGGGCGTTTCACTAGGTACAAACATCACTAAAAAGGACTGGATCTTTTCAACTGGCAGAGTTCCTAGATTGGTAAGCATACCGACTATGTAGCTCCAGTACATCTGCATGTCCTTGAACGGGTCTTCACCAACGGATCCAGCGGCTGCAGATGGTGCTAAGATGTCATATGGTGTGAGTATTTGGGCCAGTCCACCCTGATTCTTTTGATCATCTAGGTCAGAGCTTGTTTCAAGTACCTTGTAATTCTCACCATCAACACCTAAAACCTTTTGGTCGACCCAAAACTGAATAGCATCCAGCAGGAGTGACTCATCAAGGTGGGTTGAATCTTGAAGCTGTGATAAGCTCAGTGATGTTGTGTCGTCAAAGGCTGATATCAGAACAGCTTCATATGGTTTGACGACCAGCGTTATTTCTCGCTCAGCCATCTGGACAGTCACACTGACTCGTCCCTGGTTAGGGAGCCACTGTAATTCCAAGTTTTCGTAGCCAGGAACATTTTTGAATTTAGCTTCATATTCGTCCATTAAATTCTGAAACTGTGGAGGTAATCTTGGTTGCGGGGTTTTAGGTTGAGACGGCCAGTATAGACGACTCAATATGATAGCAGATATGTTGCTTTCATTCTGTGGATCATTGTGGATTTCCTCAGCAATAAAATGACTACGTTTAATATCTTCCAGCATAACACGGATCTTAATTAGATGCGACTCTCCGAATTTCAGAGATAAAACCTCCAGTAAATTTTCAAGATTCTTAAGTGCGACTGGGTCCTCGAAAGACACTCTTAACAATTCATCTGTAAATAACTTGACAAACTGTTGGATTATAACCTCTCGATTATCGTAAAGATCTATTAAAGAGTCTACTCCATTCAGGGGTTGCTTTCGAACGAATCCCTTAGGAGTATCAATAGGATCAGGGAGCCAGCTCCCAAAATCTATTTTGCGTCTCCCTATAGAGGGATGTTGCTTGGTTGAAATATTTCTTTTTTTTAGACTCCAAAGATCGTTGTTGAGAAACTTAAGTACGCTATTGGATTCTCCAAACAACCCCTCAGCTATTTTAGCCGGAGTATCTGATCGTGATTTCAATTCGTCCCTTATGGGCGCACATACTCTCTCGAGAAGGATACCGTGCGGATCAATGATTGTAAATGTTTCAATCGTTCTAAGATATAGCAATACTATATCTACGGTATCTGACGCACCGTTCAATACGCGAGTCTTGCACTGATGAATAAACTCTACAACCACATGGTTTCGTAGATTCCGAGAACTTTGTAAAGCCATTTTCAACTCTGTAGCAACTTTCGCCGAATCTTCTGGAGATTTTATTGTTTCCACAAGGTTTGCTAAACGGTTTTTTACCTGTTTTTCTAGGTAAATTGTGTGAACCACATCTTCTAGTGATGAGAAAGAAGAGAGCACTGACAAGCTTGGCATGAGACTAGTCTGGACCCATTTCTTTGTAGCATCAATACTATTGTCTGATTTAGTCATATAATTGTCAATGATGGCGGGTAGCTTTTTTGCAACAATTATGGAACATTCATCACGCAATCCGAGATCAATAAGCCATTGAAAATTCTCGAGCTCGTTAGCTTCTGTCTCTATTAAAATCGAGATCAAATTCTGTGCCCCGAAAATCTCTCGGACACAGGCAGCGAAGATATTACGTAGAAAATCAACCCCTTCGGGATTAAGAATTTCAAGCCCTAAAACAGATGGCGCAAGTACAACATTGTACCACATATCTTTTAGTTTGTTGACTGAATTCAGACCATTCGGAACTATTTGTTTCAAGTGCTTACATATCGTTAATCTTATGCTCTTGACGTAGTCAGCCAAGAATAATTGTTGAACATCAACTCTTCGCTGATTAGAAAAAATCAATGAGAGTTCACTCTGGGTTAATTGTTCTTGATACGAGAATTTCAAGCATAAATCAGATATCTGTTGGAGAGAAACGTTATTTGCCATGTATATCAAGAATGTGTGATTATAAGGAGTAACTAATCGGCCCCAGCCCTGTTCCACAAAATCAGAACATTCAATAAACAAACCCCAAATATAATAAATTAAATATATATGTATATAAATCTTTACATGAAATCATCCTCCCAGTCTTCATTTCTGTCTTGATTACTCGTTTGAGCTATAGACTCCTCGTCGAAGAGATCGGAATACCCACGACGGTTCTGTTCAGCTAATACCTTATATGTACGGGAACTCTCAAGATGTGACTTCTTACTTTCACGAAACTTCTGGAAATTCAGTTTCGATTGTTCTTCTAGGAATTTTTGTTTCTCGTGCTCGAAGTTTGCTTTCACATATTCTTTAGTGGTCTCTAGATCTGATGTCTGATTAGGCATAAGTTTACTAACCTTTACAGTAACCTTTGGCGAGTTTTTATAAGGGACAAACCAAGTCACCTGTTTAATTTGCTTTTTTGGATTGAGTTTTTGTAACAAAAATCCGCAAATTTGCAGATTTGATTGCGATGGTTCGTCCAACGATGTATGCAGTGGTCGGATTACCACTGGTGAAGTTTTCTTACTGTTTTCTATACTGACACAAATGTCCTGGGGAAGACTATATTGGATCATGTCTGTACCTTCTGATTCAGAATCAGGAAGGTAGTATTCGTAGTCACTATCATGATATCTCTGCACCATATTCTCAACCAGTGAAACCCTAAAAAGTTTACAAAGTATTCGGTATCCGTCGATAATTAAACAGGATGCTCGGACTTAAGTAGTTTGCGAATTAGTTTTGTGTGTTCATTTGTTATAGTATGTGAAAATTGTGTATGGTATGAATTTAAAAATGTTAAAGCTGTCTTTTCAATCCATTGAATCGTGCATTATTCTACGGTGTAAACTATGCGTTATTGTGTCCCTTAATACACTCTAATTGATGATCATATATTCTGTTATTTCTCTGTGTATTGAATAGTGTAAAATGGCACTTTGTGCTCTGATTTAATACATATATATATCTGTCAATGATGATATTCTTACACAGATATTATTTCCCTTTCATTAATCAATTCCATTTTCCTCCCAGCTCGGGGACCAACACTGTACAAGCTAAACAACCCCCACAACCACCTAGCTACGGTGAATGGTACCTAACCATCGCAAACAGTGAAACATTCGGCATAGAACATCATAGAACCACTTTTTTTTTTATTTATACCGATAATAATATTATTTTCAGGGAACAATATCACATTCCCAAGGATCAGCATTAAATTATTTCTTTAAAAAATTGTTCCGTACAACGAGTAACACAAATCATATACTTATTCGTAATTCTATGTCCACATCTTTAAAAATCTATTTATTGCTTAATTATTATCTTGTCATTTCCTTTCCCGATAATACTCGGGAAATAATGCAAGTGTACATTAATTTGCCCTCACCCTACGTACCGGCCGAGCTATTCCACCAATCAATACAGACTCCCCACATGGTAACGTAACCTCAACCCTTCTATCGAGCACTTATTAACCACATCGTCGAACGCGATATTTTTCTACTTTTCAAACCACAGCAACGAGGTCAATAAAAACATATCAATCTCTTTACTGTAAAAATACTCTAAAAAATGTTTAAGCTCTCCAGATCTTCTACCTCCACTCTTAACACCCTGCGCTTATCTCTCCGTAATTATGCTACCAAGGAGCCTACTCTTAAGGAGACCTTCGCTGCCAGTCTTCCCAAGAAAATCGAACAGATTAAGGCCCTTCGTTCTGCCCACGGTAACGATGTAATCGGTGAAGTCAAGCTTGATCAAGTCTACGGTGGTCAGCGTGGTATTACTGGCATTGTTTGGGAGGGATCTGTGCTTGACCCCGAGGAGGGTATCCGTTTCCGTGGATACACCATCCCCGAGATCAGCGCCAAGCTCCCGAAGGCCCCTGGTAGCTCTGAGCCTCTTCCCGAGGGTATCTTCTGGTTATTGTTGACCGGCGAGATCCCTACTGAATCTCAGGTCAAGGCACTCAGCGCTGAGTTGCACGCGCGCTCTTCTCTTCCTGACCACGTTGTTGCCCTATTGCAGCACTGTCCCAAGGATCTGCACCCCATGGCCCAGTTGTCCATTGCTGTAAATGCCCTCGAGTCCGAGTCCGAGTTCGCCAAGGCATACGAGCGTGGTGTTAACAAGAAGGAGTACTGGCAGTACACTTTCGAGGATTCCCTTGATGTTATTGCTAAGTTGCCCACCATCGCTGCCCATATTTACCGCAATGTCTTCCACGATGGTGTTTTGGGTGCCACTGATAGTTCTCTTGATTACTCTGCTAACTTCGCTAAGCAGTTAGGTTTCGAGGACAAGGAATTCCTTGAGCTCATGCGTCTCTACTTGACCATCCACTCCGACCATGAGGGTGGTAACGTTTCTGCCCACACCACTCACTTAGTTGGCTCTGCCCTCAGCTCCCCCTACCTTTCCTTGGCCGCTGGTTTCAATGGTTTGGCTGGTCCTCTGCACGGTCGTGCTAACCAGGAGGTACTCGAGTGGATCCTCAAGCTGCGTTCCGATATTGGTGAGAACGTTAGCAAAGAGGAGATCGAGAAGTACCTGTGGAACACCTTGAACTCTGGCCGTGTTGTGCCCGGTTATGGTCACGCTGTGCTTCGTAAGACTGATCCCCGTTACATGGCTCAGCGTGAGTTCGCTCAGAAGCACTTGCCTGACTTCCCTCTCTTTAAGCTTGTCAGCCAGATCTACGAGGTTGCTCCCAAGATCTTGGGTGAGAACCAGAAGATCAAGAACCCCTGGCCCAATGTCGATGCTCACTCTGGTGTCTTGTTGCAGTACTACGGATTAACTCAGGAGAGCTACTATACTGTTCTCTTCTCAGTTGCCCGTGCCTTCGGTGTCTTGCCCCAGCTTATCATCGACCGCGCCGTTGGAGCTCCTATTGAGCGCCCCAAGTCATTCTCTACTGAGAAGTTCGCTGAGAAGGTTGGTTTCAAGCTCCCCTAAAAGTGTTGAGTCACTAAAAGTTCTGAGTAACTGAAAGTTCTGAGTAACTAGTATATATAGATTAACGATCGTGAAGACCACTAAATCAAATTAAACAAACTAGAACGAAAAAACAAAACAATAAAACTTTAATGAACTCTATGTAGCGTAAATTGACTGAAAATGAATATTCTACGTTATATTGTTGATGACATATAAAAAGGTATAAATTAAATGGATTCGAATTCTCCGAAAGTGTTCTCACCAGAGTAAGTGATGTAAAGGAAACCATCCTTGTCCTTATGCTCCTCATAGATGTTACTCATGAGAGCAGAAGTGGGAGGCAAAACATCATTGACGAAGATAAAGATGGCCTTTTCGGGTTCCAGTTGGATACGGCGGCGAATGACGTAAACAAACTGACCAATGGTGAGATCAGCAGGAACAAGATACTTACGCTTGTCAATAGCAGCAATATCAGACTTCTCTACCTTCTCACAGATGACAGGGATACGTCCGCTGTACTTCAGTCGAATACGCTCAGCTTCAGACTTACGTGCCTGGAAGGGGTAGTCGTCTTTGAATTGGGATCTCATTTTAATTGCTCAATTGCTCAAGGATTTAACGAATTGAAAGGAATTGAGTAAAAATCAGTAGTATCTATTAGGGGTTTCCTCAGTGTTGGTTTCAAAGAGAAAGTGGGTGTAAGAAGAAGGGTTGGTTCGATGTCAAGGGGCGGGGTGATGATGACTTAGGGGGGAGAGCACAACGTTGTTGAGCTTGATTAGGTTTTGTGTCTATGCTGTCATTGATAAGCCGTGCGATTGATGACTACTGTGTCTTCAAGCATGTGACCTGATACCCCTAGCCATATATCTTTAAAAGGTGTTATGCGTGGTGAGAGGTGATACCGTTGCCACCCACCATAGAGAACCCTAGAGCAATAGATCGGAGACCATCATGCAAGCATGCAAGCATGTCAATGTTTGTTTGAGTGAATACATATCTCAAAGTATGTAAAGTAAATGAGCCAAAAAAGAATTATTATATTATCATATATTTCAAATAAAAGGTAATCAATAAATACTGTTACTTTTTACTTTCAAATTGTTTACTCCCAAATCCGTTTCATAAGCGAAACATAACCACAAACTCGGCTGGTCACACGGCCGGTGGTCCGCATCTTGTTACATATCGCTTTTATTGGCCAATAAATGTCTGTTAAAAATTGGGCGGTAATCGCGGGGTTTATTATTTCAACACTAAGTATCTTTGTATCTATTGCAGTGGGTTATCCATTAAAATATGTATCACCCTCGTTATGGAGAGCATGGTCTGACATGTACAAGGGGTATTTTGGTGCGCTTCTTGCCTTAACCATTTGGTCAGCAAGTCCTGCTAATATGAAAATTTACTCACCTCATACTAATATGGGGTTCAAACTCAAAGATGGTTTACTTTCGAGTTCTTTATCTCCCCGGGCTGTTCTCATCGCCAATCACCAAATATATTCGGATTGGATGTACCTGTGGTGGCTTGCATATACCGCAAATATGGAGGGAGCAATGATAATTGCCTTGAAAAAGTCATTGCGTAATATCCCCATATTGGGCTGGGCCATGCAATGGTTTAATTTCCTATTTTTATCTCGAAGCTGGGATGAAGATGAGGCACATATTTTGGAAACGACAGATTACCTGGCAAAGGATTCTCGCTGGCCAACTTGGATGTGTCTGTTTCCAGAGGGAACAGTTGTTAATGAAAAAATGATGGGGCGTTCAAATGCATACGCTGCTAAGGCTTCCATCAATAGGAAATATATTCCTACAAATATGCTTCTTCCCCGTGTCAAGGGCCTCCAGACAATTCTGAATGGTCTCGGTAAAACAATTCCGGTTATGTATGATATAACTGTGGTTTACGAACCCGTAGCGACCATACAAGAGTCTGCAGAGAAGAGATATTCGTTAGGTAATACGTTTGTACGTAGTAACGGACCTAAAGTTGTCAAAATGCACATCAGAGAGTTCCCTATGAATCAGATTCCTTATGATAAATCGGAAGAACTCTTTACCAGTTGGTTATATGAGAGATGGGTTGAAAAGGACAAGATCTATAAAGATCTAGCAGCCGGAAGACTAGAGAGCGACCTGAGAGCTGATGTACCAATAAGAACGAATACTATTTCTGAAATCTACGCTTTTTTCAACGTCCCACTTACGTTATATGTTATTTACAGGCTGCTGCTGAAGGTATTCTAGATTTTCATATTATTTTATTATTTAATGGTTATATATGTTTCATGGCTGGCTTTTTTTCATTATCAACATAAAATAAAGAATATTCCTAATTAGTATTTATATGAATCTCTAGTATATTGATGTCAACACACGTGCATCGATAACAATTCATGGGGATAAGGCGTCATTCGATGACAAAAGCGTAGATAATTAAAAGTAGATATAAAATATAAACTTTTTTTACATAAGTACTAGGTATAGAAAAAAATAATAACAATGGCTGATTCATTACGCATCCAGCTGGACGAAAAATATAACCTCCGGCCTGTACAGCGCATACCAGAACTGAAAGAGGATTTAGAATTTGTTGATCTTGAGGCAATTGATCTTTCTGAGTTCAAAGATGGCCCAGATGGTTTGAAATCTCGTCAAAATCTCGCTCGAAAACTCGAAAAAAGTGTGAGTAGCTATGGCTTTTTTTATCTGGCTAATCATGGTATTGAGCTCAGTAAGATCGAACGACTGAATTCTATAACCCAAGCTCTGAATACTATTCCAGAAGAAGAGAAATTGAAGTATCTTGCTGGTGGAATGAGGTCTGATGATGATGTTAATACCACTGGAGCTGAACGTGGAGAAGGATTCAAGCCCCGTAAGTACTGGGGGATGGCCAATGGTGTTAGAGACAATATTGAGTTTTATAATATCGTGAATCTAGTTCATGACTCTCAACTCAGAAATACTCATCATCCAGATATTGTTCGGGATTATTTACCGGAAATAATTGACTACTTTCGACAGATCCACCACTCTGTACTCTATAAGCTAACAATATTGTGTGATATTGTTTTGGAGCTCCCTGAAGGCACTTTGTTTAAAAAGTATTTTGAAGTGAATCAGGAAGATTTTGAGAACTCTGGTGGTGGATTTGGAAGATTGATGTCGTATTTTGGTCAAACAGAGCAAGAGAATCTGCTCACTAAGGATACGTGGCTCCGAGGACATAGCGATTCTACAGCATTTACATTCATTGCTAGTCAGCCAATGGTTTCTTTACAAGTACTGACTAGTTTTGATTCTAACGACTCAACTGTTGAACCTCAATGGGGGTATGTCAAACACGTCCCTGGTGCTCTCGTTGTTAACATTGGCGATGCTATGGAATTTCTTACGGGTGGATACTTTCGAAGCACTGTTCACCGAGTCGTTAATCCTCAGCTTAGTCAACGAGGCTATGTTCGCCAATCGTTGATTTATTTCTGCAAACCGAAGCAATCTACGGTTATTGATACCAGGGAGCTGCAGTCTCCTACTCTTGCTCGACTCAACATTAGGACACCACCTGAATGGAACAGAATTCGATATGCTGATTGGGATTTAGAGAAGGGGAGACTCTTCGGCAAGAGTAAATTAAACTCAAATGCTAAAGGAGATGCACCTGCTTCCATTAAGATTCATGGAAGGTTAGCAGAGCGTTGGAACAAATCTGATGCTATTGCTACGTAAATGGCACAATATGTTATGTAGATAAACATTGCTGCAGATAAGCTTTAGTTTTCTGTAAATTGGTTTCCTCATCAGGATGTTGGCTCAACCACTCAGTGGACTTATTTTGCCAGCATCGCTGCTTTAAAGTGAAGCTTTGATCATACAACCTGATATAGTCTTCAATGTTTCCAGCATCGTATTGACCCCATTTAGCGAGGGCATAAAAGGGGGCGGTAATATTCGGGTACCACAGATGGAAATCTTTGAGTCCTAAGGAATTTCTGTCGTGTTCCCATTTTTCCATTTCTTTAAGACTGGGCCACTGGGTTTTTCTATCAGCTTTCCAAAGACCGGCTGCTGCTTTAGATTGAGCTTCTATAAATCTCCAGAATACGCTATCAGTCATATTAGCACTGATAACTAGACTCGGATCAAATTTCCACCAGGTGGACCAAAATAGGTTTCGAGTCCGACGTCCATTAGTACTGACAACTCCATTGTCAAATTGAGAGACGTATTCATCCAAAAACTTATAGCTATACTTATAACCCGTACCAAGCATAAGATGGTCTACATCATCGAGTTGAGAACCATCGTCAAAGTATATTGTCATTTGCGCTTGATTTTTTGAAGAGATAGTAACCTTATTAATCGATGTGTGAGTTGTAATCCAAGGCTGCACAAAACCATCCACAGCAGAGGGTAAAACCGACCGGAGCGACAAATGCAATGGGTCAGCTGCACCGGCCTCATGAACAAGATGAGCAACATCGACGTTACTGAATCCCGCACCGAGTAATACGACCTTTTTATTCCTGTATTGTGAAGGGTTCCTAAATGCTTTAGTGTGAAGAATTGCTCCCTGAGGAAGACCATCAAAGGCTGTTTTCAAACCAACAATAGGTGGTAAATTAGGAACGGAGAATTTACCTGTAGCGACATAAACGAAATCAAACTTCTCCTTCGTTAAAGCATTACTATCCAGGTTTTCAACCGTTATCTCCCACTGAGTTCCCAAACCAAATGGCTGCCATATCTTTTCAACCGAATGATTTAATTTTATAAAGCGATCACGCTCATCAAATAAATCAACCACATACTGACGTATGACGTCATGATTTCGGAATGCATCCTCTTGTCCAAATCTTTCCTTCGTGTAAGGTGGATGAATTGCTGGAAATGGTCTTTTTGTGAATGCCATAAGTTCAGCAAGAACATTAGTTTCAACTTGAGGATACAGTGAGCCACCAATAAATTCAGATCTGTCATTACTACTTAAACCAGGTACCAGGGACTTATTCGCATGGCCAAGCTGATCATCGAGATTCCATGTACCTCCTACCACTTTATTTCTTTCATAAACAACTATGTCATTGAATCCAGCATCCAAAAATGAATCGAGAGCTATAGCACCACTAGGTCCAGCTCCAATTATAGCTATCCTCGGCATTATTTGATAATTTAGGATTAAGAAAATATAAGAACAAGAAAATATTAGTAATTAGTAATTGTTCATTGGTATTGAATTAGAATTGATCAACTTGTCATTAATTATGCGTCTCATCCATGCATCTATCGTCAACTCTATAAGGAATGACGTGATCCAGCATCATTGCAGGTGACATGCCCAGACCCTCTTAAGAAAGCGTGCATCAAGAAATTAATCCTGAGATAAGGTGGAGAAATTAGAATTAAACTTTTGAAACTGGTTTAATGGAAAAATCCCAACAGATCGACATAGGTACAACAATTGTTGCACCCGTAAAATGGTATAGATCAAGCTTCTATAATGCAACCATCCTTGGCGCCTGCAACTTCCTAGCCCCTGGGTTGTGGGGTGCGATGAATTCACTAGGAGCTGGCGGTTTAGAAAAACCGTATTTAGTAAATGCATCCAATGCGCTTACATTTGGTCTTATGTTTATAACAACTATATTTGGTTCGGCATTAATCCATATTTTTGGAATTAGAGCTGTCCTTTCTATTGGAGCTGCGGGGTATGCACCCTATGCTGCATCTCTTTACTGCAATTCTCGGTTTGGAACTGAATGGTTTGTTATTGTAGGTTCTGCATTATGTGGACTAACTGCTGGTGTATTTTGGACTGCTGAAGCTACTGTTGCAATCAGTTATCCTGAACCAGAGCGTCGTGGTAAGTTAATGGGCTACTGGCTATGCTTTCGAGTTCTGGGTCAGATGGTTGGTGGAGCTATAAATTTGGGCGTAAACATTCATGACAAAAATGCTGGCGGTATCAGTTATCATGTATATCAGGCATTTATCGCCCTGCAAGCCTTAGGGCCAGTAGCAGGGTGGCTCTTAACGCCACCCTCAAAGGTACAGCGTGTAGATGGATTAAAACCACAACTTTCTGATGCTATTGGAAGTAGTCCTGTGAAAGAGATCATTGAGACTTTGAAGCTTTATGCCAATCGTAGGTTCTTGTTACTGATCCCACACATTGCTCAAGCCGTCTATGCGGAGGCTTTCATTTTCACGTACTTAGACTACTATTTCTCAGTCAGAGCAAGAGCATTAGGATCTTTTTTGAGTGCAATTTGTGCTATGATCGCTGGACAAATTCTGGGGTTCGTTCTCGATACAGCAAGGCTGTCCAAAAAGACCAAAATCAGATGTGGTTATGTTGTACTGATGACTATTCAAGGAGGATTTTGGATTTACAGCACCGTTATTCAGCAGGATTTCCAACACCGTGATCCAAGACCCAATTTCGATTGGACTTCAACTGGATTTGGGAGAGGATTTGCTCTCTATATTTTCCTTACAGTCTGTTTCCAGTTGCAATATTTATTCCTCTACTTTTTGATTGAGGATATCGCTGAAACTCCCGCAGAGGTGGTAAGATTATCTGCACTTCTTCGTGGCACTGAATCAGCTGCACAGTGTGTCGCATATGGACTTAATAGCGTTTCTTCTCTATTAACCATCGGTAGCTCAGCAATAAACTTTGGTCTCTGGGGTATTTCAATTCCATTCACATTATTAATACTACCTAAGCTAGGAAACGGTAACTCTTGGTTGGAACATATTTCTCGTCCCGATGGCTCTCGCAGTGATAAAAGTATAGCATCTCTGGGTTCCGAAGATTTCAATATGGTTCAAGAGCAGAAGTCAACCGATTTAACTTAAAATCTCCTTTGATTTATTCAACCGGTCTCTATAAATATTATGATTTCAGATTTGAAGACATATTTCATAACATTTAATGGGGTCTATCTAGCCCGTAGTTGAAGACAAGTGGTCAAATAATTATCTACATAAACTTGTTCAGTGAACCATGAGACTATTAAAAGTGAAACATCCTGAAATAATACTCAAATTTACATAGATTTTCTAATGTTTATTGGATTTTCTTATTCTTGAGGTCAATTATATCTGGTAGTACCAAGGTTGAAGCGGTATTATCCACACCCGACTCTCAATTGATGTCGGATAATAGAACACGATCTACCCGTGCCCTATGTTATGCAGTATAGTTGGAATATATGCTGGTGTCTGCGGTAGCTGTAACTAAACACAATAAGATTTCTGCTTAAAAATGATTTTAAATTTAATTAAGAGAGTTTGTTCTCTTAGAGAACCGTCTTAGCTTACTGCTGTGCAAAATTAGCTGACATCGGAACTCCTGAAATGACTAGCTATGCAAGGTGATTTTTGAAAAGTTTAGGGTTAAACATGAACGCTAAAAAAACGAGGAAACCCTACCCTATACGTCTGATTAACAAGATGGGGGAGATGTTAGCCAATAGATGGTTGTAAACATAGGGCGGAGTCGAAATCAGATTAATCAAGATTATCTTACGTATGCTTAACAGACACCGGTGTAATACGGCGAAGAACCTGATAAAAGATGCGATCCTTTTAAATTAAGTTCACAAAAAATTAATCCATTCTGAAATAATCCTGAAGATTTTGGTGATATCTTTATTTAATTTTTTTGTCTTAGACTTCTTTGGATGACCCCCTATGTCTCGGCTGGCTGATTATATAATTCCAGGCGCTTATTTCTACCCTGTTATGCAAAAGCTGCGTCAAGAACCCTCTCCCCCATGCTGCAAGATTATTGTCGGACCAGAAAAATAACAAACCGATTTGCGAGATTTGTTTTACTTTTCTATAACTCTTAGACAAAGTGCTGTAATATATGTGTACGAGAGAAATCTATATATTTCATGAGTGTGAACTATTTAGCACATAACAACTTATCTTTGTTTAATTTTGTTTGTTTTTCATATACTACATATATCAAAGATGTTATATATATTGCAGAACGAGGTTTATGTGTGTGTTTAGTCCTTTGCATCGTAAGAGATGATCGCTACACTGCAAGTATTTAGGGTTGAATGAGGGAAAGGGCATGTATGCGTTTTGTCATCACTGATCAATCTCATCTCATCTCTTTCGGGTACCTATATAAGAATAGCTTATCTTGTTATTGCAAAAAACTGAAAATCGTTTTTCATCATTTTGAAAATCACATTGATTCAAGGAAACACTAATATCTTTAAATTCATTTGTGAAAGATGCAGAACAACGAGAATGTCGCAACGCCTGTGTTGTCAAACAGTGCATCTAATTCCTCCCGAGGAGTATCTGACAAAGAAGCTCTCGGATCTGAAAATTTAGGCGATGAACAATACTACGGATCTAAGGATCCTGCCCCCACCCATGACGATACCCATACAGGTGTCGCTCGTATTGATGCTATCAACAAGGTCCTGACTACCCATGGTGCTTTTCAAGTTCGAGGTTTCACCATTGCTCCTCTCAAATGGATTCTTTTGATTCTTCTTTTTGTACAGGGTTATGCTACTGGACTCGATGGTAACATGAGTGGAATTGCACAGAGTTATGCTTCTAACGAATTTAAGGATGCTCAGTTATCTGGTACCGTCAACACTGTTAAATCTGTTATTGCTGCTGCTGTTATTGTTCCTTATGCTCGTCTTTCTGATCGTATTGGCCGTATTGAGGCTTGGTTTATCGCTCTTCTTTTCTTTATTATTGGCCGTGTCGTGTGTGCTGCAGCTCCTAATATGGGATCTATTTTTGTTGGTACAGTTTTCTGGGAGCTAGGTTATGCTGGATTTCGTTTTTTGGCTACCGCGTTGACGGCTGATATATCTGAATTGCGTAACCGTACTTTCGCTATGAACATATACTTGATTCCAATTATTATAAACTTGTGGGTCAGTTCATACATTGTTAGTGATATTGCAGATGGGGCCAATAAATGGCGATGGGACTTTGGAATTGGCTGCATTACTGTCCCAGTTACTACTTTTTGGTTGATGATTCCTTACGCTTATGGCCAGTTTATTGCTAAGCGTAAGGGAGACCTACCACCTTTACGATTCCGGAATACTGGGGAATCAGCCTGGAAAGCTTTCGTCTCATTCGTAATGCGAGTAGATTTGATTGGAGTCATTCTTTTCGCTGCCTCTCTTGTTCTTGTTTTACTTCCTCTTACAATTGCCGGTGGTGTACAGAGCAAGTGGGACCGTGGGTACATTATTGCTATGATTGTTGTTGGTGGTGTCCTGCTCTTTGTGTTCCTTGCGTGGGAGTGGCTTGTTGCACCTGCCCCTTTTATCCCTAAGAAACGTCTTGAGCCTACATTCTATGCTGCTCTTCTTATTGAATTCTTCTGGCGTACCGCTTTGTCTTGTGAGCTCAACTATATTAGTTTCATCTTGCGGGTTGCTTTCGATCAGTCTACAATGAGCACTCAACGCCTTGGTCAACTATATGACTTCCTTCAGGCTTGTACTAACGTTGTCGTGGGAGTAATTCTTCACTTCTGGCCCCATCCTAAGCCATTCACTGTCTTCGGATCTTGTATTGGACTGATGGGAATGGGTCTTCTATACAAATATCGTACCCATTATGATGGTCTCTCTGGTTACATCGGTGCCGACGTCAGTGTCGGTATCGGTGGTGGAATGGTTCGATTCCCTATGTGGACTTTAGTTCATGCTGGTATTCCCCATGACCAAATGGCTATTGCTACAGCCTTTTTGATGACTATTTATCAAGTTGGTGCCTCTGTAGGCTCATGTGTTGCTACTGCCGTCTGGACACAGAAGCTAGCTAAGAGACTTGTGAAAAACCTGGGTCCCAAGTTAGGAATGCAAGTCTACAAGTCTCCTCTAAATTTCTTGAAAAAGTATCCTCTTGGAAGTCGTGAGCGTGACCTGATTCTTGATGCCTACTCTTATATCCAGAGACTTCTTATTATTGTATCTATTTCCTTTGCTGCCCTAGTTGTCATCTTGACCTTCTTCCTTCGAAGTTACGTCGTAACTGATGCTCAGAGTCTTACCGATGAGGAACGTGAGGAAAAGATTCGTGAGATGCACTCAGGTAAGATGGGCTGGCTTAAGCGCATCATTGGCTACTAAATTTCAGTAACGACACAATTCTAATCTTCTTATAAATAACTTAATGAACACCAAATAATGATTACTATTTAATTTTTAGCTCAAGATAACAACGCTAGAGTATATATGCTGTCTAGTTTTTATCTAATTTTGATTAGCCGGAGAGAGAAAACCATTAAACATTCAAGAGTCCGCGCCAGTTGGAGATAGTAGGATTCTGTGCTAATTTCACGAAATCAACCTCCGGATAAACATGACGCCAACGGCCTGCCAATTTCATGATTTGGACGGAATCGATTCCATAATCCACAAGATTCTCATCATCTTCTGGCCATTCCTCATCATCACCATCCAATGCCTGCAGGATAGTTTCTTTAATATCATGGTTAATGAAATTGCCAACAAGGTTCTGAACCATTTCAACACGACCACAAAGGTTAGCAGTCATCTGTAGTGCAATGTCATGTTTCTCACGGGAGAAGTCACCCAAAGCATCCGCTACCATAAAGGGCTGAATGTCCATCATAAATGCATCAGTGGCCGTAGTCAAGCATCCAATATGGGCATATACTCCACATATAATCAATTGGTCTCGGTTAGAGTCCTTTAATTGTTGCTTAAGATCAGACTTCTGGAAGGCACTATATCTCCATTTCACTAGCTGATGATCATTACTTTCTGGAGTCAGTAAACTAGAGATCTCCTTTCTAGTGGGATCAGTTGCAATACCAGCACCCCACATATCATTCAAAAGCATGCGAACTTCGGGTTTCTGCTCAGCGGGTTGAGCTGTATAGTAAACAGGAATCCCTTGGGCCTTGCAGGCAGTTTTGAGTTTCACAATTTGAGAGACCAAATTAAGAACAAATTCACTCTCAGCACCCCAAAAGTCGAGGAAATAATCCTGCATATCGTGAATTAGTAGTGCAGCTCGCTTAGGATCCACTTTCCACTGAACCTTGGAGACAGGTAACTCTGATGATGTGGGAAGTTCATATCCAGCTAATTTGGGAATCATGCTTTCTATTTTTATAATCTAACTTTGTTTAATCTGACGCTAGAGATCAAGGTCCTTTTATCTCGAATCGTAGGTTAAAGCACTGCACGTCATCGTACTTTTTGATTTGCTGATGGATGTGATATGATTTTTCACTTAAAGTGGGCTTGGGTATGTACGTGATGATACTTAGGGCAGAAACAGGGCTCGGTACACGTGGTGCATTTTTCATTAAGAAAAAATCCAATTCTTTCGAGATTGAAACGATAATTTTCTAAAATTTCAATCTAAAAGTTCCTAAGGCATTTGATTACGAATATCAACCCCAGAATATGGTCAATTTTATCTGTATAATCTATAAATGTACTAATCATTTGTTTTCATCATCTCCGATATTGAAATCTTGCCTCTGCCTCTCCATATTATGTAATATACATATGTATATGCTGTCTTAATATAGCCCTACCCTCACTGCTTGCTTTGATCGTGCATCTCGGCATCCATATAGGGTCAAAGCACTACTTATGGGCAAATATTTCAAGTCCCACATTCTAGATCTCATCATACCCCATAATTTCAAATCACCTTAGGGCGATGGACAAGCCAAGCTGGGCCTCAATTGCATAGACAGCCTGAGCTTCCGAGATCATTCCTACGAAATTTTGGACAATATTCTCTTGATAGTTCTTGTAATAAATATACAATATGGAGAATTATCTATTGATTGGATCTAATAATGACAATATTAATTGTGTCAAGAAATTTCTTGCATTATTGTCACTCTATATGATTCCGTTCGCAGCTTCTCAAATAGCATTTTATGACATACTCTTTGAATTCGTTTGCAAAATATATCGAATTGAACCGGAAAGATGCTCCAAAGATTCACTGGCAACAACGAAAGTTGGTGATTTACTTTCTGCCGTATCTGTTTTGAATGGAATTGTTGCTACCATAGTTTCAGTGGTATTAAGTATCTATACTGACAAATTTGGTAGGAAATTAGGTCTTATTTGGTTCATGTTATTAACTGTTTTAGGTGTAGCTCTATATCCCATTACAGCGTACGTTTTACCTACTAATTGGTCTCAATGGAAAATGATTATACCATATTTTTTTCTAGCTCTCAGTGGATCTCCTTCAATAATGCTTAATTTATCAGTACTTTATATTACTGATTTGCTTCCTAGTCCCAAAACACGCACCAGGTATTTGTCATTACTTATTGGCGTATCCATGTCTGTTCAAGCAATCTCTCCAGGCTTAGGGGGGAAAGTTTTGGGGTCTGGCGTATCTCCGGCTATGTATTTGACCGGATGTACAATTCTGTTGACAGTGGGTATGGTTCTGTTCGCGACTTTTGTTGATAATGATAAGAATAAGGTCATTCTAGAGGAGGCTGAGGTTGAGGGAATTTGTGATAATTCTAATACTGAGAGACCTCGCTCTCTTAAGGAACACATTAAGGGTGTATTAGAGTTAGTTACTTTCGAACATTGCGAGTCACTAATTCAGAGGCGTAATGCATGCATCATCTTCCTTAACTTCCTTTTGAGTAATGAGTTTGCAGTTGGATTTGTTGATATAATTATGGTTTACGCTAAGCACAAATTTAACTGGGGCGCAGAACAAATTGGAGAGAACTTATTTCAGTTATTTAGTATACGAACTATTTGGGCTCTTTTTGGTTTTCCAATTCTATATGGACAACTCACGAATAAATGGCCCGCTCAAGCTGATGGTGTTGATAAAGCTGATCTAGTACACATGTATATCTGCAATGTACTCACCTTTTTGGGATACATTGTTCTTGGATCTGCTAAAACTAATGCTCAGTATACAGGTGGCTTGTTAATAATTGCCAATGATGGTATAATTGGTCCAATTTGGATCAACTCATTGTTGAAATATGTCCCAGAATCTCGAAAGGGAGAGTTCATGGCTGCTCTGAATCTTGTGGTAAAACCTGCGGAAGCATTTTTACCTGCACTACTAATGAAAGCATTATCATGGAGTATTGAACAATATCCTGAGATTGTTTTCTATATGATTGCTGTGCTAACTATGATGCTTGTTATCTCACAATTGTTTCTTAAACCAGTAAATTGAAACTTAACTTAATTTACCTAAACAAAGAATAGATCGATTAATTGTTTAATATGTACATTTATATTAGTTAGGTTCACCAAACTTGGTACTCTTCTAGATATTCCAGCTCAATCATAGGATTTTGATCTAGCTCCTTGGCTATTATATTTCTCACTTGATCATTCAATGCTGGAGGGCCACAACATACAACCGCAGCTGATTTAAAATTACATACAAGGTCATGTATCATTACTGAAACATTGGGACGGCCGCAATGGGTTTGATGAGGAGCTACTAAGTCAGTAGATACTGCTTGTTTGGTGCAGTATATATTCACCGGAATCTCAAGATTAGTGAGCTGGTCACTATAAGACTTCAAAACATCCATATCTCTTACCACAATCACTAATTCCACATTTCGAACAATATTTAAAGACTCAGCAATTGCTACTGGACCAGGAACTCCACTTCCTCCACCAATGAGAAGAACCTTTTCGTACTTTTCGAGCATTGAATGCTGGCCATAAGGGCCTTCAATTAATACATTGATAAAGAATGTTGAATCTGAATGATGTCTGCCTAAAACGGCCTTATGCAATACCTTAGTGGCTCCATCCTTCACTGATATGACAACCTTGAGTTCATCACCAATATCACTGAGTGTGAAAGGGTGTGATTGCCAAAAGGTTCGAGGCAATAAAAAGTATATGAAAGCATAGTGACTGGGAAATGAATCCCAGTTCTCCGGCTTAGGGATGGTAACAACAAGTAGATCGCCCACGGTATCAACTTTAGCCTTCAAAATACCGAACTTTGAAACTAAATAAATGCGATATAATCTTTCAGCTAACCAAATAGCACAAGTTACCCAGATCCAGCTGGTCCATCCGAAAAGATTTACATGCGCCCAACAAAGGTAAAAGAATAGAATCGCCAGACCTATATGTGTGTACAAAAATATCTCATACCAACGTTTTCTGATTGCACCAATCCCCCAGATAGTCATTACAAGGACGAGAATAGTTGCATATATTCCTGTCAACCACCAATATTGCGATTTACTGTGTTCAATATTACCATTGAGAAGGGCGTGCCAATAAAAAACCACACTGTGTAATGCAGAATCAAACACAATAAGGCGACCAATCCAACGATGTAAAACAAGTAGAGTGGTATACTTTAGACCTACTGCATTTTGCAATAGTTGACAACGAACACTGAACAGAATAATTAAGGGTAGCATACCGAATGCTAGAATCCCACTTCTATTACCAATTGCTTGTAGATATTGCTCAAGTACTGGTTCTAAAATCTCATTGGGATCAATAGAATAATTAAAAACCAACAGTATTGTGTGAACAATCATTAATCCCGTTAGAATTGATGCCTCTAAGGAAGTAGGTACTAACCCACCTAATGCCCATGACGAATGTTGAGAATGCGATTTAGCCTTCCACATTGTTGGAAGCTGAAGCTTTGCTCTCAACTTATTCACGAGAGGAATTTGCAGTAACTGTGATCTTATGTTTTGGAATCGAACCAATATCAAACATAATGCCAGAACTGCAAAATACCAGTACAAGTACATAACACTATCATTGCCTATATCAAGGTTCGAAAATTCAGAATGAACGCCATGAATCACAATACGCCGTGCCTCCGTATTTAAAGAAATTGGATAATTTAAGGTGTGTGGGGGGTTCGGCACAGGTTGCAGATATTCAGTTGCATTTTTTAACTCGTTAGAAAACTGATCGAACGTTATAAATGATGTTCGACCTCCGGCACGACTACATACAATGTTGAGCCAATGTATACTATCTTTGAAAACCTTGTCAGGTACCGATAAGTGTTCTGAGATGGTTTGATTTACGCAGACGGCCCATGCTCCAATGGCAGGGGTATAGTGACACAATGTTTCATATGGGGCAGGACCAACCCGATTATAGTCCCAAGACAAAGGACTTAGCTCCCTTCCACAACCAAAAACTGACACTCGGTCCCAGCCTGAAAATCTCATGATTTTTTAGATAGCTGACAAATACACACCGATCATATGCATCACCATCTTAAAGTCTTCGATTAAGGGAGCCAAAATAAATGAATTTATATAGCATTAGAAGATAAAAAGCCAGTGAACTTTATTTTTGTAAAATTGCAATCAGTTGTTATTTTTCCGTAGAATCAGATATTATCTTGCTATGAAATTTAGGCTCCTAAAGTTGCTCCGCCATCAACAACGATATCTTGAAGAATAATATGACTTGCTGCATCTGATGCCAAGAACATTACCGTGTTTACTATTTCATGAGTTTCAGCTAGCTTTTGAAGCGGAATTCCTAGCTTATACTGTTCAGGATATCCCTTGATAAGTTGTGAACCATCTGCACCTTTCAGCATACCTCGTAGCATCTCAGTATTCGTAGATCCTGGACTTACTAAATTGCATCTCACACCAAATGAGGCTAATTCGAGCCCTACTGATTTAGTTAAGCTGCATAGTGCTGATTTAGAAGCACCATAAGCAGACATGCCAATCCTTGGTGCATGAGCTGAATTTGAGGCCACAATTACTATAGACCCAAATCTTTGTCGACGAAAAACTGGCATGAGTTGCTGAAAGAGGTTAAAGCTCCCCGTAACGTTGACATCAAAGCATCTTTGCCAAGCCTCGAGAGTCAATTCATCAGTTTTGCCAAGTTCAAGCACTCCGGCGGCATTGACTAAGACGTCAATCACCGGTTTATTCTTAAAAATAATTCCAATTATAGTTTCAACTTGATCAGCTCTTGACAGATCCAGCTCTAAGGTGTCAAACTTATAGGCCTTGCTTTTGTCAAATTTTAAATCTAAACCGATAACCTCAGCCCCAGAGTTTTGGAAGGCTGAAGCAATTTCGTAACCAATTCCTTGGCCGGCACCAGCCACTAGAACTCTCTTCTTAGAAAAGTCAAATTTCACCGACATAATCTGTTTGCAGGTTAGGTTATCAGTTTCATCTCTGACCTGTAAATAGACGAGAAATTTTGCCGGACAGTAACTATGGACGGAAACTTGATATTGAAATACGTAAAATATATAAACTGGTATAGTTGTAACCTCAGGCTATTCTTTCATATCACGAAGCTTTTTTTTATCGACCTTTCCCACAGCCGTAAGCGGCATCTCATCTAACACTTTAAATTTATCTGGCAGCTTGTACTCAGCGATACCTTGATCCCTGAGGAACCGACGAAGTTGAACTGGCTTGATTGGTTGACGCACCATGATGAAAGCGCAACTTTTTTCGCCCATCATATCGTCATCAATGGCTACTAGACCTGCTTCTACTACATCAGGGTGACGAAGAAGCAAATTTTCAATCTCTTCAGCACTAATTTTCTCCCCACCACGATTAATTTGATCCTTCTCACGTCCATGAATAGTTATGTAGCCATTTTCGTCAATTGTAATCAAATCACCAGAGCAGTAGAAGCCATCTTTATCAAATGATTTTTGATTGTGCTCAGGTGCATTGAAGTAGCCTCGGAATGTATAAGGTCCCCTTGTCATCAATAGACCAACCTCATTTCGTTGCAGCTTCTCACCATTCGGTCCACTCACCCATACTTCATCGCAAGGAGACATGGGCCTCCCCTGAGTAGTTAAAATATGATCATCATCATCATCCCAATGAGTGTAGTTCACAAGACCTTCAGCCATACCGAATACTTGTTGGAGCTTGCAATCAAAGGTATCAGCAATTTTGTTAGCTAGAGTAGGACTCAAACGTGCACCACCTAATTGGAGCATCCTCAGTGACTTAAGGGGGCTTTCGCTTGTCTTTTCTTGAAGCTGCTTCAGATCCTGGAGCCATAGAGCAGCTGCGGGAGGTACTAATGCGGCTACAGTTACCTTGTGCTGAGAAATAAGTGGAAAACAGCTCATTGATGTAGGATCAGGGGCCATCACAACCGTCCCACCGGCATAGAAGACACCGAGGGAGCCTGGTGAGCTCATTGGGAAGTTATGCGCAGCAGGGATAGCAACCAGATATCTTGTCGAGAAATCAAACCTGCAGATCTCAACACTTCGTCGAACACTGTAGTAATAATCATTATGCGTTCGAGGAATAAGTTTTGGCGTACCTGTAGAACCTCCGGAGAGATTAAAAAATGCAACATCTGTAGTTGGAGTCAGAATTAGCTTCCTTGAACTTCCTTTTTTAATGTAGTTATCCAATGAATCCTTTTCTGAGCTATCATTAACAAAAATATGCGTTTTTAAATTCGGTGAAATTGTCTTTAAATGCTTTAGATACTTATCATCATGAAATAACGTATTGGCACGATCAGCAATCAGAAGCTTGGGCTGGATCTGAGTAGCATATGAATCAAGTTCAGCACTTCGGTGGCTAAATAGAGCATTGACTGGAACGATACCTGCTTTGAGTAGTGCGAAGTATACAACATACAAATCAAGGGTGTTGCCGAGCTGAACTAAAGCTGTATCGTATGGTTTCAATCCCTGTATCTGCAAAGATGATGCCAGATTGTCCGAATCACTATTAAGCTTTTGATACGAAATAGATCGGGACCCATCGATTACGGCAATATGTTCATTTGTAGATTGGCGAGATATAATGTCACTCAATGGCAGATCGAGCCAATATCCTAGGTCTCGGTACTTTTTCGCAAGATCCTCGGGCCATTTTGTATACTCGATCATTGTAACCAGAATGAAGAGATATTGATAGTATCTTTCCTTCTAAATCTGTTTATTTTCGTGTATCTAGATTACTGATGATTTCATGCTTAGATGGTGAGGTAAGGGTGTATGTAGCAGGGTTATTTAGGTTAAGGTTATGAATTCATCATATGCACCAATGTTTTTTTTTAGACTTGTCATCATCTCATGCAAAAAAGGGTAAATCCATCGGGAAAGGTGATACAGTATACAAAATGTAGCCCAAATTCATTATAATATACATTATGTTTTCATTATAATCTACTCTTATCTCATATATTCGATTTAAAATGTCTAAATACTTATAAGTTATGTCAAGCCAGATTAAATGCGTGCAGCATGGTAGAGAGTTTGACTCCAGTCTCATTCCACTCAGATTCAGGATCAGAATCGCCTACTATACCAGCACCAGCAAAAAGTTTGATATGATTTTGTGTAAACTTGCCACATCTTATGGCAATGTACCACTCTCCATCGCCATTACTATCACAGTATCCGACAATTCCACCAAAATACTCTCGATCAAATGGCTCTTCCTTAACAAGTAGATCACGAGCTTTTTTATGGGGGAAACCGCTCAATGCTGGGGTGGGATGGAGTAGGCATGCCAACGAGAGAGCATTTTCATCAAGGTTGTTCACTTGTCCCTTGATTGAGGTAGCTAGATGCCATAACTTAGAAGTTGAGATTGTCTCTGGGACTTTAGGCACATTTAACTCAGCAGAATGAGACATCAAAGTATCTTTCATTGAATCTGTCACGAGCTTATGCTCATATAAATCTTTCGGTGATTTCTGAAGGGTCGAAGCAATTTCGAGATCTTCCTTCGAGTCACGATTGCTGTGACGTGCAGCTGACCCAGCTAATGGTTGTGAGTTGAAACTGGTTCCAACCTTGCGAATAAGTAGTTCGGGACTGATTCCTGCTAAGCGAGAACCATCAGGCAGAGGAACATGAAAAGTGAACCCAGTAGGATTATTGTTGACTAACTTTAAAAGAATTGATGAGGTCGACATAGATTTGCTAGTCTCCAATTCTCTAATTCGAGCCAACACAACTTTGTGAAGAACACCCTTTCTTATTTCTGCAACGGCATGAGCCACACTTCCGGTATATCCATCATGACCAAGAAAATCTTGAGATTTCGTAGCAACAGGGTCATCCAACTCCTTTGCAGAGTAATGTTTCAATGCCATGGTGGGTGTATCAAACATTTTCCATGATTTTGGAACAAAGAGTGCAGATGGTTTTACCGGATCAAATGGGATTGCGCCAACAACCATAGGGTCTTTCACGCCATCGCTCTTAGCTGAATTTATAGCATCACGAATAACAGACTGAAAGTTTCCTCGGAGATTAGAGCCATCCACTGCTGGAGTTTGAATTCGTTTAAAACATCCTTCCGTAACCAGTGTCTTAGATGATGTTTTCAGGAAGAAAGAAGTGAGCAAAGGATCCTCCTGCATTGTATATATTTTCCAAAGGATCTGCTGAATGTTATGATGGTGTGTTTAAATTCGATTTGAATATATATATATAAATAATTCCGTTATACTATATTATATTATTTAATTTTGAAAAGTTGATGGATGAGATATGGTGGGTAAGGGTACAATGTCATCATCATATGCTTGCCAACCTCAATACATGAAATACCCTGAACCGAATGCATATAAGAATTTGAGGGTTATTATACGCGATCTAATAGATTTTAGGGCTAATTCCCCTACTTCAACACCGCTTAATCGGAAGAATAGGTGCTCCGAAAGATTCGAGTTACATGCTATAAAGATAAACCAAGAGCAAGATTTTATTTATTTTATATTACTTTTTTCATAAGTGTACATTATTTGGAAGCAGAAAATGCCTCAAGAAATCTTAAAATGCGACTGCTAATAATTGATTCTCGATTTGACTAAAAATACTGCTGTTTCGGAGTGAGGGTTAACAACATATAGGATAAACTCGCTAATGATTGCCACGAGATCGCTATCCGCAGTCACACCACCCCTCTTGACCTAATAATATCAACGGTATTCCGAGAGTTTTACCATTTTACTAATTAATAATTAATTAAAATAATTAATTAATATGCATGTGATGAAATGTAAGTAATCTGGAATAATAATCACTTAAAGTAGCATTACTCTAGAATCTTGGCTGTTTTGGTATGAAATATAGAACTAGATAGAAACATAATTTAAAACATAAGTTCGTTAAGACAAGGTCCCAACTTCTCGAAAGTCTTGGGGTGGATAATGTCAACGTGAGAACAATCAATCTCAATCGGTCTCAGGCGATCGGTCCAGGGCTTCCAAGTCGCTTCGAGATCTGTGCCAACAGGGAATGTCTTTTTTGCAACAAATAAAGTTGTCTCACCTTCGTATCTACTACTCTTAGCAGTAGCAAGTAAGCGCACAGCAGTGGCATAATTCGCTTCAATAATATCAAACATTTTGGTGGAGAACCCATCGTCGGAAATGCTAGCTTCGAGGAATTGTTTTCTTTCACGCTGCATCTCTTCTACAACGGCTTGATCAACAACATTTTTTTGTCGCTTTTTATCCCAATTTTGGGTTTCAGGTGGCCAGGTGTCAAATAGTCCTAGAAATGCTACTGTGTGTCCTTTTGATGTCAGTTTAGCAGCCAGAGAGTGAGCAAGAGTCCCACCAAGGGAATATCCTAGCAAGTAATATGGGCCTTCACTATTCTGAGTGATTGTCTTACAATGAGCTTCAATAACATCATCTAAACATTCAGCGGTACCCATGGGCCCTTCAATATCTGCAGACTGTAATCCAATCAAACACCAAGATGGGTCCAAATATCTTCGCAAAACACTAAATTGCCAGGAAAATCCCGAAGCAGGATGTATACAATAGACTATGCGCCCATTTGTTTTACGCAATGGTAGAACGGATTCAAACCCAGCATTTTTCCACTCTTCTCTGCTTTCTGCATCACTCAACTGTGCAGCAAGTGCACTCACCTTGGGTGTTTGCATAATTTGACCTATTGTTACAGGTAGATCAAACTTTTTGCGCAGAATAGATGAAAGCTTAACAGCTAATAGTGAGTGTCCACCTAAAGAGAAAAAGTCATCTTCTGCATGAACCTCGGGACACTTGAGTAACTTTTGAAATTCTTCAGCGATCCACTGTTCAAGGCCTGGTGAGGGCTTCCGTTTTTCTGAGGAATATACAGCATCGTTCGTGGGTACAGGAAGTGCTTTCCTATCCAACTTTCCACTTGGAGTCAAAGGTAGCCTTTCTAAGATCACAAACTTTACAGGAATCATGTAATTAGGTAGCCTTAGACTCAAAATATTCTTAAGTTCGACAAAGTTTACCTCAGATCTTGTGACTAAATAACTAACAAGCTGTCTAGAGTCACTTCCATCTTGTGAGGTCACTAGAGTTTGAGGTTGAGTCACTGCCTGGTATATATTTGGTACTGCTTCCAAAACTGCATCAATTTCTCCAAGTTCAATCCTTTGACCTCTTAGTTTAACTTGATCATCGCTTCTTCCGAGAAACTCTAGTGCACCAGTATTGAGCCAACGCGCAACATCCCCGGTACAATACATACGCACTCCATTCACCTCAGTAAATCTTTCCAGCGTCAATTCGTCACGATTCAAGTATCCTTCAGCAAGCTGAAGGCCCGAAATATAAAGATCACCAGCTACACCAAAAGGTTGAGGTTTCAAGCGTTTGCTCAATACATGCATTCCAGTATTCCAAACTGGAAAGCCAATTGGAACAGAAACACTCTCCGTTAAAAATTCGCCAAAGGCAGGATAATGTGTGACATCAATAGCAGCCTCAGTCGGCCCATATAAATTATACAGGGGTACTCCAGTTCGTCTCTCCCAACTTCGACACAATGACGTTTGCAAAGCTTCACCACTACAAAACACACGTTTCAAACTACTGCACTCTAAATCTCCATCTATTGCGCCTAAAAATGCTGCCAACATGGACGGTACGAAGTGAATAGTGGTTATTCTGTACTTGTTTATCAAGGATCTGATATGAAGTGGGTCTTTATGAGATTCAGGAGGTGCCAAAATTAAGGAAGCACCAGTGATGAGGGGCCAGAATAACTCCCAAACGCTAACATCAAAGCTCGAAGGCGTTTTCTGTAAAATAACATCACCGCCTGCAAGTTTGAACTCATGTTGCATCCATAGTAATCTATTCACAATAGCACGGTGACTGATCATTACTCCTTTAGGCTTACCCGTGGAGCCAGATGTATAGATGATATAAGCCGTTTGGTGTTCGTTTATAATGACAGGATCAATTGATGGAGAGCCATGAGTGTCAAGAAGTTTATTATAAACCAGTATAGGAACAGAGTGATCGAATTCCTCGAATGATGTTACTAAAACTTTGGGCTTTGCGTCTTGTAGCATCATTTGGAGTCTATCTGCAGGGTACGACGGATCAAGAGGAAGATATGCTGCACCAAGTGAAATGATCGCTTGCATAGCAATCGACATAAACACAGATCTTTCCATCTTCAGAGCAACAATATCCCCACTTTTCACGTCAATATCGTTAAGTATACCCATAAGTACAGTGACTTGAGAATTGGTCTCTTCGTATGTCAAAGCAACATTTGTGTCGCGAATCGCTACTGATTTAGGTGAAGCTTCAGCTTGTTGTCTCAAAAGATCAACCAAATTTGTTCTTTTTGAAACATCTGTACCCGTATAACTATTGACTTGGTTGACTATATCAACTTCTTTGGGGAGTTGCATGACAACTACGTCGCATCCAAGAGTTATATCGCCGACAATTTGGTCAAGAATGACGTCTAATCGTTCAAGGTGACAATCAAGGGTTAATTTATCATACCTATCAGCATTTGCAAGGTACTCGACGGACATTTGCGTGTTTTCATTAATGTAAAGAACAAGCTCTAGATCTCGAATTGGCCCAGACGCAATATGATGTGTCTCATAGCCTAAACCGCCAAAGTCTAGACGATAGTCAAAGGCTTTGAAGTTAATAACTGGTCCGAATAGAGGCGAAGTCTCCCAGTTCCGACCACAGCTTCGAACAATTTTTTCCGAGTCGAGCTTCTGATGTCGTCTCATTAGCTTAAGAGTTTTAGCGATCGACAAGCACAATGAAACAAATGTCTCACCTGCAATGTTGATTGGCATTGGTAGTACATTGATAAATGCTCCACCAGAATTCAGAGCAGCAGATCCCAACCTCCTCATAAAAATAAAGCCTGCAGACACTGAACTGTCACCAGTCAAACGCACGAGCCAAAGACCAAGTAACCCCATAGCTATATCAGCTTCGGTCAACTTGAATTGTGCACCTATCTGACACAGTGTTTGAAATTTCTCGCTATTAAGAACCTTCAACTGTCTGATGATATTCTTTGAAGGCTCAGCCCCTGCTAATGGACAATTTGATAGAGTATTAGTTGACGGCAGTTTAGCCACAAGTTCCTGCCAATATTTTGTATCGTTGTGGACCTTATTCGAATTGTAGTAGTTTTCATACTCAATGACAGCAGCATTAATGGAATCCAATTTTGAAGTCATGGGTTTGGATGTTCCAGTTATTCTACATCTGTAGATATCTGCCATGCGTCGAGTTAAAGCTGTAAAGCTGTAGGCATCAACCTGAATATGATGATACCTTTGGTACCATATCCAATGTTCATCATCAACTTGCATGATTGCATGACAGATGAGCGATTTTCCGGCATCAATCCTTGTGTTAGAGTTCATATCCTCAGAAATGAATGCGTGAGCAGATTCAATGGGATCTATTTCCTGTCGAAGATCCATAATTAGAGATGTGGGGAGAACATCTTTCTCATCAAATATTTGCTCCACTACACCATATTTTTCCACAAAGGAGAAACATAGTGTATCTGTTTCTTTCATTGCGGTACTAATAGCATCAGAAAGTTCTCTGGCATTTAAATTACCAAATAGATCAAGATAGTGTACGACAGCATAACAATTATCAAAAGGTGAAAGTTTATCTGCCACAAATATTCCTGGTTGGGCAGCAATGAGAGGTGCCATAACGGATCTTTTTATTTAGCAACCTCAAATATCGAGAGAATTCATAATTATGTATATGTTTATATATAGATGCCTGTATGCATGCCTCGTCGAAAATCTAGATGATCTGATCTTTTAGGGTTGAAGAGGCGTCCTTTTAAGGTGAACCGAGATGTTTGGGCAGGGAGCATTTGCACAACGAACTTTATGACTGCTGAAAAAAATGTTGAACAAGGGCATCAAAGTGAATGGAATTTCACGCTAACAAAGTAATGTCATAAGATCCTGACATATTTTGCCTAATTTTAACAGCTCATTTTTTATGTTCTAAATCGATCCTATTAATTATATAAATGCTGGTCAATTTGAAGCGAGATGTTACATTTGAATAATGCTCGAGATCAGGGTTGATGTTGGGTAAGGCCGTGATCTCTCTCCACGACAATAGTTAAAATCAACGTTAAATCTAGATCGTCAGGCTGCTGCTGCTCAGCATCAGATGCAGATGATGGTGTAGAGAAATTTTCTGATTTATATGATTCAAAAATAAAGCTCCCCATCCACTGACTTTTATCATGAAGTTCAGGTAACTTTTCAGTATCAGTCTCTAGTATGAATGAACTCGATTTTTTATCTGCTTTCCTCAAAATTGCGCAGTCAAATCCAAAGTAATAAAGTAGTTTTGGATAGACTGCTTTAAAAAAGCTTTCTTTCGCTGAAAATATCAATAGTAAAAGATGCTGTTCGGTGAAATTATTCTCCTTTAGTAAATTTAATCGCTCCTCATCGGTAGATAATAAATTCTGTGACTCTACTAGACCCTTTCCGTCTAATATTTCTATATCAATTCCTATGGAGCCACATGATTCCGGCGCAATTACCGCAATTGCATGGCCCTTGCAATGTGAAATACTGCCTATCATTCCCACTGGCCATACTGGTGCTCGGCTCAAATTGTCCACCTTGACAGCTGCAGAAATGCCATAGTGATTCAAAAGATATTTGCAACACAATCTACCTGCTAAAAATTCGGCTTGGCGTTTAGGGACAGACTTAACAATGTGCGATGGTATATCAATTTCATATAGATTAAATAGATTTTTATTATAATTTTTCTCATTGAATTGAATTCTCACATACCTGACCTGTTCACTGTATTTCCAGTGGCCTCGTTCAGCGCTAATCACGAAGCTGTCTAACAAATAAGATGCCTGTGTCACAAGCATTTTCAATTTGGCTATGTTAACCACAATATTATGTATTAAAAGCTGCGGCCATCAGCCCCGTGTAAACCCTTGCTTAGATCATCTGGCTGCGTGAGAGATTCTTCTGCAGATGCTGGTTTAGTTGTCTTGACGCAACCCTCATCTGACGGAACAGTTTCATGGGGCGCGCACTTTAGAAGTCATACTCATTTGGTAGCGAAAGATTAAATACAATAATAAGTGTATAACAGGCCTGTAATTAATAAAGGGAGCATTATCTCGCCTAGTTCGCAGCTTTGGTATGATTCCATAATTAGCGCTACGTCAACAATGAGGACAGGGCAGTGATACCGTATCGAACGTTAATTGGCCAGATCTAGTTACAGTGACCCCAACCCTGATTCTTTTAACCAGCATGTATGTAACCCTCTCTCCTTCGACTACAACCGAGTTTTTGTGCTGAAGACATTTGGCCTCAATATTATTAAACTTGGTTTTCCCAACAATCTCCAAAATTAAAAACCAGAACTTCCTGTGTTGCTAATAAAGTGTATACTTATGCACATTCACAATAGTAATGTTGTATTGATGTAAGTCAGTATTCTTATATCACAAGTTAATCAAGATAATCATATTTGGGGCATTTGCCCCATCCAATCTGTCTCATCGCCCAGGTAGTCGATACCCTACATTTCGAATTAACTCATGGCATACACGTCGGTCTTGGCTACGGGTGCAAGATCCTATTCGCTGCGTTACGATCACGCATGATATTACGAAATGATGGCTGTAGGGTATATTTGTCATCACCACGAGTAACTTTTATCACTTTCATCAACAAAGAGCGGCGCTCTCGGAGAAAAACCAAGCGGCTCTGATTATAGAAAATTTACATGTAAATTCTTTTAAAAAATTTATTCATTTTAGAGGAATAATATAAATATCCCATATCTATCACAACTTTTACCGTATCTCGTTAATAAAAATTGTTTTCATGCTTTTCAAGCCGTATTATCATCCGGCTGATTTTTCAGGAGGAGGGCAAGGGCTAGATCTTAAGTCGCTTACTCTGCATTAGGCCCCGAAGTTCCCCTTGCCCGTCTGCAATGTGAGACATCGGCCGTATCTGGGAACAAAAAAGCTATATAAAAGCCACAAACCCGTTCGGAAATTTTCAGAATATCACTCATTTCACTTCATAATGGTTTGTGCTTACACTCTTTCAGTTTTACTTCTTGTTTCTGGTGCTTCTGCTCGTTCTATTTCCTATGATACCCTTGTAGGTGACTTCTCTAAGTATAAGGGAGGTCTCTACCAGAGTGCCTTTGGATCCAACAGTAGCAAGCTTTATGTTACCAGCTCTGTTGGTCGCCCTCCCGTCAACCAGTCTGACCTCATAGAGGTTGACCCCACCACTCTCAAGGTTCTTAAGGACGTCCAGCCAGCCTTTACCTTTGCTTCCAACACCTCTGCTGGTCGCAATGCTGTCTACGGTATCGCCGTTGATGACAAGAATGGCCGTGTCTGGACCACCAACACTCGTCAGCACACTGCTAGCTTCTACCTCCAAGAGAGTCTTGATCTTGGTGTTCAGTACCCCAGTGGTGTCACTGGTCAGCCTCGTGATGTGTACGTTGACACAAATACCGGAAATGCTTGGGTTGGCTTCTCTCAGAGCGATCAAATCGAAGTCTTCTCTGCCAGTCACACCAACGGTTCCATCAAGTCCTTGAATCTTACTCAGGAACTAGGTAAGCCCTTCGTTGGTGTTATGTCTTTTGTGGCTGACGAGAAGGCTAAGATTCTTTACACTATTAGTTTAAAGAATAATCTTGCTGCTGCTATTTCTCTTTCAAACTACACGGCTACATCCTACGACCTTGGAGATAATGTCAAATCTCCCAGTGGTATTGCGTTGGACACTAAGCGTAATAAGTTGTACATTACCAACCAGGTTACCAACAATACTATTGTTTTGGATCCTACCACTGGAAAAGTCGTTAAGGATATTGCTGTTCCTAGTGGACCTCTTAATGCCCGTTATGACCCCGTTCACGACGTTGTCTACGTTGCTTGCCGCACTGGTCATGCTGTCAGTGTTATTGATGCTGTGGACTACAGCATCATCACGCAGTTGAATGTCACTACTCCCAACCACATTTCAATTAGCCCCAAGGGTGAGGTTTTCATAACTGACAAGAGCAATGCTAGTAGTCTTTACAAGTTCTCTCCTAAGAACTCCTCCGCCAGTGGTAATTCTAACTCTGGGTCCGGTGCCGGTGCCGGTGGTGCTTCTGGTTCCGCTTCTGGTTCTTCCTCTGGTGCTAAGGGAACTTCATCTCCCAAGGTTAGTAATGGTGTAGCGGCATTCACTGCTCCCGTAGCTGCTGGCGTTATCGCTGCCGCTGCTCTTCTTATCTAAGCGGACAGATAACAAACAACTAATGAATTCAGTCTCTTCAAATCGAAGATTACTTTTGTAATGATTATGAAATAAGTACAATATATATATTTCTATTTTATAAATATACGTAACTACACTAATATTGGCTTTGTTATGCATATTTTCTTCATGATAAACAATTTTTTTTCAGGCGACAACCGAACTAGCGCCACGCTCTTTTTCTGTCCTGCATAAACCTTGACCATAACGTAAGTCCCAGATTACAGAAATTGGGCGATAAAATATGGTAAAAAAATAAGAAATATGGGGGCAGGTTGAGAAGAGCCAGTGAGTAAGAGAAGTTGCTTACTTTCAGATTTGTTTCTCTAAATTTAATTTTTTTGAAGGAATATATTTGAAGCTCAGAGGATCGTGATTATTTGAATTCTAGTCTACATGAGCCAATAGTATTTAGTGCATCTAGGCTGGGGCTGGAACCTATGCAGACTATACGGTTGCTCCAGCGGGCCAAGTAGCGAGGCTTCCTGATGATATTGGATTTGACATTGTAGCTGCAAGCTTGCTTAAAGGCTTGACTGTTCAATATTTGATCGAACAAATTTATGTTCCAGCCTCAGGAGAAATTGTGCT
>JAKUBR010000041.1:0-45764 GCA_030563285.1 Starmerella khaoyaiensis | reverse complement strand
TAAGTTGGAAGAAATAATATGCAGTCGTGAAGTGCATATGATCTCTTGTAAGCTGAACCTAATAAAATATAGTATATATAGGTACATTTCCTCTATACATTAAATTATCTACACCCATCATCAAATCAAAACAAATCAAAACAAACATCTACAATGCTTTTCGACTACTTTACTCCTCTCGTCATCGACCAGAAGCCTGAAAATCCGGACTACGAATGTCCAATTGTCAACTTTCTTAATGGCCTGGAGAAAACCGTCTCTGGGTTCTGTGCTTCCTTCCTTCCGGAAGAAGAGGAGACTTGTACCGTCACCACCCTTGTGCCCCACGTTCTTGACCGATTGAACGACTACATCTTCGGGGAGACAGTGGTTGATGAAGACAAGTCTTCTGTTGCTTTAAGTTCTTGTGGCTCACTTGAAATCAACAAGATTGCCCACAAGGATGAGAGCGACATCCCTGAGCTCATTTCGTCAAGCTCAGTGACTTCTGTCAGCGTTAGCGTTGACTCACTGTCCATTATTGGTGAGCGCGTTGCTGATGGATGTCAGTATCCTGTTGTTTTGAGTGCCGAAAGGGCCGCGCTGGATCTCGCATTCCAAGAGATGGAGGAGATAAAAGACCAAAAAGGTACTCCCAAGCGTCAAGTTGGCTCATCTGCTTCAACAAATCTGTGGAGCAACGGTGTAACCAGTGCAACAGGTACACAGAGGCTTATAAACATGAGCCCTGAGGCTAGTGCAAGGCTCGCAAGAATCCGAGAGCTAGAGCAAAGCATTAGCCTGTTTCAGCACTCATGTGCTACCGCTGCTGAGACCAGATGTCTTCAACTCGCATTCGAAGAGTTGAGAGGCAAAACACCACCTCGTGACATTGCAACGGTCCGAGCTGAGCCAATAAAATATGGCAGTATCAGTAGCAGCAAAAGCATTGGTTGTATCCCTCTTCAGCAAAACCAGAGCTGTTCGGATAACCCAGAGACAAAGCCTAATCGGTTAGGTATAGGTCTCACGGGGAATCCAAGGAGGATACGGGGGCTGAAACCCATTTTGCCGATAAGAGCGGGATAGGTAGCAAAGGTGGCTATCTTTGTATAGACTTCTAGGGTAGAGTATGTCCACAAGGGATTTGGTATAAGTTGAGCGGAGCTTAGATATTGCCGTTTAGTGGGGTGTGAGGGGGTTTCTAGGGATGATTAAGGTTGACTGGTGTGGGGACTCTAGCGGGCCTTATGATTCTCAAAAGGGAGATCACTTCTTACTTTCGCTGTCGGTTTCCGTCTATGTTTTGCGGTGTAGGTAGGCTAGCGTGGGACGCTGGTTTGCGTGTTGTGATTGAAAGAAGTCTATACTACCCAAACTTGTCGAAGAACGATTCAAGGTCGTTTTTAAATTGTGGAAGTTTTTTTCGTTAAGATTTTTTTTACCATTTATATATTATTTAAGTTATCATAAGAATTGTTCAAATAGTAATATAATTTTGCATTTTGTAAGTGGGAGTACTTAAACACTTCCGAAGAAGAGAAATTTTATTTGGAAATTTTTATGAAGAAGGGCTCTATACTCTTATAATATCAAGTTGAAGTAGATTGATGTTCCTCTTGGGAGGTGTTTAAAGCAGTGAATAATGCGTTACCGATATGGTCAAGCTTGAGTTGGTGACCGATCTGGTAAGTATTATTTGCAATAAAATAATAAATTAATATATATATATATATAGAAGGGTTTCTTATTAAAACGATATGGATGAAAATGAAAGGTCTTCCCAATGCTGGGGTAAATTAAGGGGGGGGGAGTAAAACCTTTCTTAACGATATATTCTCAATTTTGAGCGAACTCTACGTCCGCGATGAAGTTTTGCGTAGGCATTTCGGTCAGAGCTTTCCTGAATAACGCCTTCCAAAGAGGCTTGACGACGACTCTGCACAAATGATCGCAATAGTTTTATATCCTCATTTGATATATGGCCGAATCCATTATTTAATCGGAAACAAGCTTTCATTAGAATCTCCGGGTCAAAGAGTTGTCGCGGCGAGCTTTGTATTACTTGAAATATTTCCAATTCATCATTGGTCTTTTGAAGTTTAGGTTCCATCAGCTTAAAGATAGCTAAGGAAATACGAAACAGTGTTTTAGGTCCCTCGAGAAAAAAGCAGTCCCAGACTCGCATCATTGTTTCCGTGGGAAGAACATTTACCATTAAACTCATAAACCATGGCGCGGTACATAAACTAATTGGTGGCAGACATGAAATGAAATTATCTTCGAATGCCTTTTCCAGGTTCAACGCATTCCATATTTTTGGCAAACGATCTCTAACGCTTATCATCAGGATACCCTGGGATATGTTTACTTGTTCCAAATTTACCTCATGTAATCCCGAAAGATAGTTTTGGGTAATGATAACTAACATCCAGAATGCTTTTTCCTCGCTCATTACAATTAAAAGATTTCCTGCGATGAAATTGAGGCTCTGACAGTAGCCAATTTTGGGTTGATAGACGGAGAACGCGCGTAATAATCGCCGTAATGCCTTGAGATGAGTACTCTCCTCGTTTGTTAATGGGTCATTATGGAAGTGTACATTATCGGGGAAAGTTCGATGCAAATCACGCTCAATATGTTCAGTGTCACTATTTTTTAGATCCTTACTAGACTCAACCAATTCGATATACAATCCAGGATGGGAATTGAGTTTTTCATGGCCCCTGGCAAACCAGAACCAAGCATTTCCTCGCCATTTCGGAGGGATTCCCTTACGAACGTACCGTCTTAGTTTCTGAGATTCGGGCGGAAACCTTGTTGGGGCACCTCCGTCTTCACCACTAGTTCTGAGGCCATTAGATTTGAGGAGTTGTATCCATTTTGCCTCTCTTAGTGACATATATGCTGTATATTTACTGGACCACTCATCGAATTCCATATTCGGCAAAAACGACATCGGCTTTTTGAACCCATACCGATCAATGCCATTGCTGAATGACACAGTAGATGTAAGCGCTAATAATCGCGGTTTCGATAATGGTGTGATCATGTCATTATTTAAACTGGGAGAGCTACTCGCCACGAACCGCAACCTGGCGGCTTCACTAGGAGGGACCGTTATCCCACTAAAGGAACGACTGGTGACCTCAGTTAATGGCACAGTAACCCGTGAACTTTTACGACTTAAATCATCTCGAGCGTAAGTTGAAGATACAAACGATTCAGCAGTATGCCGCTCAGTTTGGTCAGTTTGTTCAGTTTGCATTGAGTCACCGAAATCGAAGTCGGTATTTTCTACAGCGGTATCAGCTTGAGATTCGGAGCTGGAAGTTGTGAAGCCATTGGGCTCATTAACTTCTTTAAGTTCATTGAGTTCAGCACCTTCCAGGGCAGATTGTTGCCTCTGAGCTGCCTTAAAAGCTGCCGGCATCTGAAGACTGAAATTCATATCTCCCTCGGGGACAAGATCTGTGTAATGCACGTACCAAGGATGCCAAAGGTACCTCAATCTTGTAACACCCTTAAAATTCTAGTTCCCAAGACTGAGATGTATTTCAAAATGGTTTATTATATGGACCGCTAACAATATCCAGGCTGTCTTGCCCTGAAGCTTTTTTTTAGTGTATGTGTGTGGACCGAGCGACCTCACGTAATGAAGATTTGTATGCGGTCTTCCCAGCGGCATCTTTCGATAGAACCATATAAAATTTATTAAATTTAAAATTTATAATTTATAATTTATAATTTAGTTTGATTTGAATTCTAGTTTTAATATTAATTTCAGATCTTTGTAAGTTAATATGTACATGAAGATTATTTACCAAGTCTTCGTCGCTTTGTGCGCTGCTCCTTCAAACGCTTACGATACTTATGTCTGTTCATTTTCAATTTTCGTTTACGACGCACACTGGTAGCTTCAACGCTTTCGTTAACATTATCATGAATACTTTCAAGACTGCTGCTATTGGGCACCTTCTCTACCGTCAAAGGAATGAGTTTTACTTCACCGTCTCCACTACTGGCCATCTTTTGGAGATGCTCCATCAGAATTGGAAATCGTTGATTCAATACTGTTTGCATTTCAGTAGCCGTTAATTGAGTAGGTCGGATGGATTTAGTAGTGGAGCCGTGATCGCTCCATTTACGAGACATTAATGCGTCGCGATTGAACGGGCCTAGTTTCTGTCCAATTTCCTCTGGAACCATGTTCCACATTGCTCGTTCTTCGTTCTGAAAAATAGGAAACCGTCCATTATTTACGGGAACATGAACCCAGCGCTGCTCATCACGTTGCTGCTGTTCTAATGCCGACGTGGGTTTCCCAAAACACATGAGAGGTCTGTGTTGTGCGAAGAAAGATCGCAGTGGTAGTCTTGTGGTGCTTTCCATCTCTGCGCTCATATGACTGGCATCACGGTAACTGAGGTGCTTATATGGGAATTCATCATAGTGATGAGCCTGCTCACTTTTGAACCGACGACAAAATGTAGTACCAGAAACTCTGGATGGCGTACATCCAGTCTTGAGTCCCCTCAACATTCTATTATATATGAATTATTCTAATTCGTCTGGAATAGACGGGGATTATGCATTTATTTTTATGACCTTACAGGATACGGTGATATTTTAGAATCAGGTTTAGGGCATCACTAGGAGCGACATACAGACAGACAGGACAGACAAGTGAGAGGAGGGCTCGGATCCAAAATATACGTGGTAGTACTGAAGACTGATATTGATTTTCCTAAATGGCAGCAATATCAACTATTTCAACTGAGTTAAGAAATCTTAGTATCGGTTCAAAACGTCATAATAGTGAGCTTGTTTCTGCTAGTAACAAGTCATTGTCGATCCTTGAAGCTGCTCATCAGTCTTATCCCAAAGAACAAGACGCAATCTATTCACTTAGAAAATACAATGATTTTGTTACACCATTCATTTTGGCATGTTCAGAGGCTAGTGCTAAATCATGTGCTTCAGCATTGCAATGTATTCAAACATTAGCTACCTATAAAGGTATCGCTCCATCATGCTTAGGTGACTTATTGAAGGCGCTGATGGAAGCATCTCAACTTGGCTTAGGTATTCAGTTGAAAATCTTACAAGTGCTGCCGGTCATACTGTTTGAATTCTCATCTGATCTTTCTAGCGAACTGGTAGTTGAGCTTCTACGTGTATGTTCGGAGTTATTGGGAAGTAATAAAGTGGCAATGGTACATAACGCTGCATACGCTACCCTTCAACAATTAATTACTGGTGTTTTCGATCGTGCTGGTAGTCAAGGGGAAGGAGAATTTCCCCTCAAAACCCTTGTTGTGAGTGAAGATGTCTCCTATGAAGTATCTCCACGGTTATTCGATGCTGCCCAGATCCTCTTAGACCTTTGTAATATAGCTGAACGGCAGCCATCAGAGCTACTACAAATTCCAGATCTCTCTCTGACCTTTACATTGGAACTTCTCGAGCTTACCCTTTCTAATCAGGCCCACCTCATTCAAACGCATGAACAACTCACATTTATCTTACGGGCTAAAATCACACCCCTACTAATGCGCATGTTTTCTGAAAACATTGAGTTTCCAGTAGCTGTCCGAACTGTACGCATATTCTATTTGTTGTTACGACAGCATATCAGTATCCTCACTACAGAATCAGAGGTTATTTTGTCATTGCTTGTTCAAGGAGCACTTAATAAATTAAACTGGAAACGTGCATTATGCTTAGAAGTAATCCAGGGGGTTATGCTCGATGTCGATTTGTTGGTTCAGATTTATGCCAGGTTTGATGCCGAAGAGGGTAGAACGAATATTATCGATAACATGACATCTCAATTTGCAGTGTCACTTAGTGAAAATGAAGATATTATGCTCGCGACAGATCTAACAAGTGAGCAATATGATATTATTATTGGCAAAGACACAGGTGCTACAACACCATCAATTGAGTCACCAGCGTCATCTACACCAGTAGTTTTGAGTAAATCGTTTACTACTCTAACACCAGTTATCGAAATGCTGGACAGAGCTGAAGCACCCAAGATTAAGTCAGGTCATTGTTACTACCTAATTATCAAGTGCGTCAATATCCTCGCTGATGATGTGCATAAGCTTGTTGCAACAGAAAAATCTAATTTGAAATCAATGTTGATGTCTTTATCGACGCCATTGCTGAAATGCCAAGCAGCTAGCTTGGTAGTTGCTATGGACATGGATCTCTTTCGACAGGTAGTAAGGAGTGTTCAGAGAATTGCGCACGCTGCTGGTATTGTTAATTCAAAGCCCTTACGTGATGAGTATCTCATGCTGCTATCACAGCATTGCTTTCTGAGTGAGAACGATAACCAGCCGTGGGTACTAGCAAGATCCTCCTTATGTGTTCGAGCTCTATTTAACCTTGGGTATGCGCTGGGTAATCAACTTGATTCATCATGGTCCATTATCATCAACACAATCTTCAGAATAAATCAAGAAATAGGAGGCTCGAATAATAGCACTGAAGATTTATTTGGTAGTTTGAATCCAGACCATAAAAGTTTGAATATAGCTTTGAAAAAGCTTATTGATAGTACCACGCAGTTGAGTAGTGAAGCACTTAACTGTATGATAAGTACTATTGCTAAAGGTAGTAGCTATCTTAAGTTTCTTCTTCTGGAGATCATAATTAGATATAACTCTGGTCGCTTTGGGAATCCAAAATTAAATTGCTGGAAAACATTTGCTGATTCAATGGTAGCTGAAATCTTCGAATCTGGACAATCTAAAAACGCATTTGATGTTTTGAATACATCTGCGCTGGTCGTTATGGAGTCAGCGGTGGAAGAATTTTCTGATGCTCAGATGATAGATGAGTCCTATGGAAATATCCTACATTCTGTCTGTTCAGTGATTATGTCAAAGGAAGCATCCCTTCAGGTTGGAGCATATCATCATTTGAATATGCTTATCGAGAAGTTTGGTGCGAAAATTCATGATGGCTGGAATAGCGTATTCGAATTTATTTCGCAGGTACCAACTTGTGATGAATATGACCTGATGCATACCTCTTTCCATACTTTGGAGCTAATTTGTTCAGACTTCCTCGAAAATCTACCTTATCGCTGTATTTTCAAACTAACTTTGTGTCTAGATGAATTTGCACGTCAGAAAATCGATCTGAATACCGCGTTTACGGCGACATCGCTTTGTTGGGCGGTTTGCGACTTTTTAATGGCTGGGGATAAGGGAATTATAGAATCAGACTTCGATGACGTTAAGTCAGAAGCTGACCTAATTCGTATCGCTGAGAATAGTAAGTCTTCTTCAAGAATTTTCGCTCTCTGGTTATTCACAGTTACTAAATTGGCAACAATATCTGGGCTTGCGAACCAGCAGCAGGTACGTGCAAGTGCTCTACAGATTTTTTTCCGTCTTTTCAATGCTCATGGTACATTGCTGCCGAACAAAGTATGGGATGTGGCATACGAACTTGTTCTTCCTAGTCTACTACAAGTTAATGAGAAGGTTTGGATGACAGGAGATCAGGCAGACTTCGAAGAGTCAAAGATCCTTATCATCGATGGCATCAGCAAGATACAATGTCTTCACTGCGAAAGCGCCAATCTTCTCAAAGGATTTCCATACTTCTGGAATGTGTGGATCAAGTTCTTGACTGAGTCTCTTGAGCAATCTTCCAAGATATCTCTAGCAATTTATTCCAACATAGAGAAGCTTTTGCAAGCTGACAATGCCTCAATGATATCAAGAAAAGACATTTCTGAATTCTGGAGGTCTCAAAACCTCCAACCCACTTTTGCTGAAGAGCAACCCCGAGGGACAGCAGAAGCTTTGAACAAGTTTGCCAATATTTTTGACTATATAAGGGAAACAACTGACAAATCAAGCTCTCTGCACATTCTATCAGAATGTAGTTTGTTCCCTTACTACACATCGCCAAGCGGCGACTCAAAAATGTCATTTTTACAGTACACATGTACTCAACTAGTCGACACTATCGATTATTCAAGTAATACCAGTCTTCAAGGTGAAGCAATATCCATTTTTACCAAAATGGCATTGGCTCCTTATGGAAACTATACAAAACCTCCAAACTTTGATAGTATTTCTTCGTGGGCTCAAGAAAAACTCCATCATCTTATTGAACATGTTCCTGATTTAACTGCGTTCGAGTCTTCTTCTCAAATTCCTATTACTGTTGCTGGTATGAATAAAATATTGCGCATGGGAGGCAAAAATGTTCTCCCAATCAAGATAGTACTGAATATATTCAAACTGACACCAAGTTTGAAAGTCTTCAAGCCAAATGATTTCATTGAATTCTTGGACTTGGTTCTAGATGAAGGAAAAGACCATAAAGTGCTCAACAAGGAAATAGAGGCGTCAATTGACAAATATTTTAGTGTATTGAAATCTAAGGATTTGGAGAAAGATATTTGGGTTGAGATCTTACGCCTTTTAGTTGATTACACTCTCATTTATGAACGGTCAATCCACAACAAAAAGTATTACGATAATAAAACCGATTACAATGAACAAGAGGCGGCCTTACAGTTTGGTACTGTAGAGCCAGTATTTGCCTTGAACCAAATAGAAATTTCTCTCTTCTGTTTAAATTTGCTCCGAACTCTTTCAACAGAACCCGCACCTTACGCAGAAACAGCAATGTTTTATTTTAAAGCTCGAGTCAGGGCCGTATTGTGTCAATACATAGGTGATAGCAGGGTTTTAGGTTCTGAGCCTTTGCGAGTCCTTGTGAAAACTGAGCTTTTATTTGTCTTAGATCAGCTTATACTAGGTTGTGCGTCTCACCGCAGTCTATTTGTAGATGAAAAAATTGGAGATCTTCTTTTGAAATCCATCAGGAGAGCAAATAATGATATTTTGCCAAAGCTTCAACATGTTCTTTTGGGCAGTGATCCACAGTAGGATTTTATTTATTTATTATGTACATGTAATTGAAATGCATTTTCCTTTATTATATATATATTTATAATGCAGTATATTTCATTTATGCTTTGAGTACATTGATTAAATCGCGAGTTAATAGTGATAGTCTTGACTAATGTTACCAGCGATGTCTCTAGCACGATCCTGCTGGAACTCTCTCCAGCGCTTCATAACAATCTGAGACGAGTCAAACTCACCGTTTGCTTCCTCGTGGCCCTTGTCGCCTCCTGCAATAGCTCTAGTATCACCCCAAGAGAAATCATCAAATTTCCAGTAAGCATACATTGGCAACACAAAGTTCCATATGGGCAATGCCATCAAGTAAATACCCATCCATACAAGATATGAAGCACGCGTAGCTGTTACCACGATAAGCAAACCAGGAAGACCCAAGATCATTGCGAGAAGGACAAGCGATAGAACGGGGGTAGGCTTGCGAACAATAGCAATAATAATAACGTAGAGAGTGAATGCAATAGCAGCTGGCAAGACTAGTGTTGAGATCAAGTCAACAAAAACAACAAACTGCATGGAAATCACAAACACACCACATGATTCTCTAACCAGGACTAGCTCAAAGAGGTTATGGATCGTCGAATTAATCCAACGACGACGCTGAGATAGTAGGACCTTGAACTCATCGGGGACAATGGTTTTGCATGCAGCCTTAGGAACAAAGATAGTCTTTCTCTTCGGGAATGTTTTCGCCATCAATGTTGACAAATAACGATCCTCTCCTAAAAGAAGGAGATTTTTACGGTGAAGAGTGTCGATGTTATTATCCGAATAGCGTTCCACAATGTCAGGGTTGCACAAAATAGGTACCCAATAGCCCTCAGCTCCCTTGGGTGATTTGATTCTGTACATAGAGAAACAGCCCGGCAAACAAGATACACCTCCAAATACTGACTCAAATCCCTTTGCCTGATGATGGCTGATAAAATATTCGAACACTTGGATCATTGAAACCCAACTTTGTCTTTTATTGGCTATTTTGGTTTCACCACATAGTCCCATAATTTCGGGATCTCTGACCATTTCAGCACACATATGTGTCAAACAATCAGGGAAAACCTTAGTATCAGCATCGACCATGAGCATTAATTCGTAGTAATCAGGTGCAATCCCTGTAACACTTCTGATTCCATTGAAAATTTCAAAATCAAGCTCAGTCATACGCTCGTCAAACATAACGTGCTGCAAAAAGCTCATGAGGATAACCTGAGAATCTCGCTTACCACGGTTTCCTGGCTTTGCTGAATTGACTTCCTTGGGCGTTCCACATTTTACAATACAGAGAATAGGGACTCGTTGTTGCTTCTCGATAGGTACAGTGGTGTCATCGTAGTTGTAGAACCCAGCATATACCTTGGCCATGTTGTGTCGCTTTTCACCAGCCACTACTGAGACATAAGAGAAGGCTTTAACACTTTCAACGGGTTCACTAAAGTCCTTCATCAGTGACAAACAAATCTCGGGAGTTGTCATATCATTTCCTGAACCCTTAATAAGACCATCACAAACTATTGTCACAAGCTTATGCGAATTGGGATATTCGGTAGTACAAACAGAATCTAAGGTTGTTCTTAGACCCTCAACACTTTCCGAGTAAGCGGTTACCATACACATGACATGAGCGAGCGGGTATCCGAAAGGCTGGAACTGCAAAGGAGGTTGAGGGACCAAATGATCAGTGGCCCCACCAACTGGTCCACTGGGAACCATACTGGCACCAGCATTAGAAGCAAGTGAAAACGGAGATTCGCTGCGAGTGATTCCTAATGCACTGGGCGGAGCAAAATCCTCTAGAGGTATGGCCTCAGGCTCAGCACCTTTATATGAGAGTCCATCGAATTGACTCTGAGAGCCGCCATACTGTTCATACCAGGTATTCTGACGACTGTGCACTGATTGACGATACAAAGGCTGAGTGTGCAAAGACTGGCCACTCAAGACTTTCGAGGAACTCAACTCAGGATTTTGGGTTGCCATAGTCACGCCACTGACGCGGTTTGATTCTTTCATAGGATTCGTCAGTTTATCTAAAATAACTGACGACCGTTGATTGGGATGATATTGTCTAGAATCACTAGACGCTGAGGTATTATTAACGTACTGAGCGCCAACAATGGGAGATGTATTCATGTTAATGTATTGAGATGACATGGTCAGAGGTGTCGCTGAGCCAGCAGTGGGGACCATTGTGTTGTCTCCAGAGATTCCATGAGCATAAGGATCCGCAGAAGTATAAATATCATCACCCCAACTTTCGATTTGTCTTTCGCGATTATGAAATTCCTTTTCGCTTAAAGGGAAAGCTCCCTGATAACGAGCTACAAAGAAGCGGAAATAACACGCAATCAAAAATTTCACAACAACTAAACCCATAATGAACACTAGTGAAATATACAGAACAACTTTGGAAGCAATACAACCAATAGGCTCGGTATCAACCTCACCAACTTTGATGATCTCACGTAAACAATTCATGACTCTTCTGCTGTGGCCATAAGCCATCTCTTGGGATATATCATGGCCAATGTACGAGTTTTTCTGTCGTAAAGTATCAAACAAAGCAGGATAGTTAAGATCATCAGTCAGCAGGTGATCAAGGTACTGGAGATTCAAAATGTCACCATTGTAAGCAATAAGGTGCTGATTAGTTGAGCTAGCCAGGTCATCCCAAGTATAGTAAACAGTTGCAGACTTCTTCCGACTGTACAAGTCGGTTCGAGCTGACTCGTAAGTATGGCACCCCCACCCGTTATAGAAATCGGTATTGTTAGTTGCAATATCTGAATTCTTAACAAGAGTATTGTTACTAGTTTCGATGAGCTGACAAGGAAAATACCATCCCAATTCAGATTTTGAGTTGTGCGGAATTTTTGTGCCATCTTTAGGGGTAATTAAACCTTTGCAGTAACCGTTTACGTTTTGGAATAAAAAAGATGCATCCTTACCACCGGCATTAACTGGCGGATACAATATTGGCGAGTTGTTTTGAATACCATCAACTCCAGGATGTTGGTAAGAGCCCAAGTCATATACTGATCCCGACACAATGAGCTCATCACTTGCCACATCGTTAAATTTTATACGTATTCCGTTGTTCTTACAGACTGTTTCGGTGAAACCGAACGTCAAATATCCTACGAAAGTTCCACATAGTAGAATGAATGAGATCAATCCAATTTTCTCTCTCCATGCCATCTGACGCTCCGGGGTGGCTAATCCAAACCACGAAAGGACCTTCCCTGGGATAAAGCAAGTAAGCGTAAGGCAGTAAATACGCCAAGGATCAAAATTGCTCTCTTTGGGCATAATTGGTTTACGCATATTACGATCCTTCTCATCTGTCCAAGATCGTACTGATCGTAATTCTTCAGGAACACCATCGATGGGACCAAGGTCTGGTCCAGTGTCAGCAGCCTGTGAATCAACAGTCTCATGTTGAATATCTATGGGTTCATCAACGGGATGTTCACTGCTTTCGGTAGGGTCCTCTTGGTGGCCTGCCATAACAGCAGAGGACTTAATATGCTCCTTTCGGGGACTCCGTCCAAGACTACTACGTTGACTACCACTACGACCCAATGGAAATCTTGATTGTGATCGTCGTGAAGCTGTGGATTCGCTTCGGATGAGTCCTTCAGCACCATTGGCTAACATTGGGCCCTCCTCATCAGCTTCATGAAGCTCGCCAGCGAGCCCTGAAGCCATAGAGTTGCTAGCAGCAAGATATGGGTCATTTCCTGTGGAGCTTGGTTGAACATTGACATTACCAGCCTCACTTGCTAGAGTATAAAAGTAATTCGGGTCATCTCGAGATATACGCTGACGTTCAGGTCTTACCATCGAATGCTTTCGGGACAAATCACTTGAATTTCGAGGTATTCTATCTGAATCGCTAGCTATACTGCGAAACGAGTTATTTCTATCCATTTTACTTAACTGAGAAAATAGATGAAAGAACTAAGAATTAAAAAAAAATCAATTATGTTTTGAGTGGTGTTAGTTATACTAGGATATAGCGACTTTTCAGATAAGATATAATAAGAGAAAAAAACTATATGAATCCTATTAGTTACTTTTTTCCACAGTTTTATGATATGTTTGTTGTCTAAATTTAGTTAGGGCGGGGAGAATGCTGAGATTCAATTTACACGTGACTGAAATTTAATTAGATCTCAACAATGCTTGTAGCGCAGCAGAGGCAGCAACTGCAGAGGGTATAAAACTTGACCATCGGAATCGATCTTTACTTATTTCAGTATCCCAGCGACGAAATATTCCAAAAATATCAGTATTGGCTTAAGAAGACTCTATACTTAATAGATTACATATCCAATAAATTTCCTAAATATGATTGTTTCCACGCGTCCCACACAGGCTACCCTAATCCGTGCATCGTTTCGGTGCACCGTTTCGGGGCATTGAATTTCGGTGCCTGGATATCAAAAGTTTCATACTGAATAAAATATTAAGTAAAATAAAAATGATTAATTAAGAATATAGTTCATGCAATATCCGGGTAGTACAGTACGTATTCTCGCTTGATTTTCTTCCAGCTGGCCGGATCAAAGAAGATATATATACCCGATTCTTCTTGATTGTTGGTCTGAACCGGTTCGCTCAATGGATCCTTTGTTAACCACATCTTCAGCTCTTTATGGTAACGCCAACTACGGTTAGTTAGTTCTACAGCCGCAGCCTCCTGCATGGCATCCCTAGGTAAGGTATAGAAGATGTAGAATAAGGCACCCTCATCAAAGCTTTGTAGCTTTTGTTGTTGAGGTACAACAGTATCAATATGATAACAAGCTGGAAGTTTGAAGTCAGGAATAACGAAATGTTTCGATGTCTCCTGCCATGGAGAAGCAAATTTATGACTGAGCTTTTCCTGTGAGGATCCTAAATTTAGGCCCGACTGGGAAAGATCACTACCAATGACCACACTTTGCTTGGCAGAATTGGATGCATCCATAACTCCTAATAAAGACTTCAATCCATACCGATCCGAATCAGCGAGCCCGCTGATATTCACCGGTGATGGTGAGGGCTGGTTAAGGCTATTGCTTTCCGACAACGACCGAGAATATGGGGTACCAGACATATTGAGATTTGGCCGTGAATTTTGCGACAGAGTACCGTTATGGTCAGATATTCCGGGTAATACCGTATTAAGACTGGACATGCCATATGAAGTATTTACCTTGGGCATCATCTGAGCATTCACAGAACCAAGTATATGTGCACCTTGTTCATCTTGAGAAACAGGATTCGAGTGAGAATTTCCCTTGGGAAACCGAGGATTCACTATTTTTGCCGATGTAGAAGCTGTAGGGGTACCTCCTTGATGAGCTCTCTGAATGGCCTGAGCAAAACTGGGGCCCTGCTGTTGCCCAGAAAACTTCAGGTTACTGTTGCTAGTGTTAGATCCTAATTTAGGTAGATTTGGTATTTTAAGGCCCTGACTGGGAGGGGCATTTCCCTGTGGAGTGGAGTTTCGTGAAGGTATATCTGAGCTTGAACCTCTCCATGGTGATCCCTGAGGTATTGATGCTCTTTGTACATTTTCGATATTTTGATTGGAATATTGCATTTCAACAAGCTGAGCACAGTGTTTTGTGATCAGCCTTTTTAGTAGTGAACTTTTTATGAATGTACAATGGCTTAGTAACAAAAAATGTGGAGGCCCCTAGTTATGGTGATTAACATGTAGACTAGAAAATGTACTGGGAAATGGCTTGAAACTGTGTAGTATAAATTTATATTATTTTATTTCTTCTAAATTCGGTTCTTTATTCAATTCTTCTTGAATTTCAGATACTCGTAATTTGGGACCTTCTTTGAGAACCATCTCTAAGATTGGCCACCAATGCTGATTGTCTTTGTCAAATAAATCTAGATCTAAAATGTTTTTGCCTAATTCCCATTCTCCCTGACGGGTTCGTGTAAGTCTGGTCATATGTGCCTTGGTACCTAGAGCCTCACCGATATCGTGGATTAAAGTTCGAATGTAAGTTCCTGAACTTACTGAGAACGTCAGATCTAGAAGAACACCAACTTCAGGTTTGACAACACTTTGATCTGGCATATGGCCGGTAACCTGTTGAGCGAATTCACATTCCTTGGCCGTGGCCATATTTTCTGGAACTGTGCCAATTTCGCCGTGTCGCAGATCTCCGGCCTGAAGGTGACTTATCTCACATTCTCGTCGCTCAATGGCTCTCGGTAGAGGGATTCCCTCACGGGCATATTCGTACAGAGGTTTACCATCCATTTTAAGTGCACTAAACACGGGAGGTAATTGGGTGATGGGGCCTCTAAATTTCTCTACAACGTCAGCAATTTGGTCCATGGTAATTTTAGTGGGATCAACCGCGCCATACTCCAGAACTGATCCCTGAGAGTCGTAAGTTGTCGTACTGGCACCCAGCATGGCCGTGGCCGTGTAAACTTTTGAACAAGCACCCAAATATGACGCTAGCTGCTTAGTTCCAGTACCAACTCCAATAACTAGAGCACCGTCCGCCAGGGGATCCAAAGTTCCACCGTGACCAACTTTTATGAACTTTTGACGTCTGCCTCGGTGGGAACCCTTAGTATCATTAGAGGATTTGTACTGAGGAGACTTTGTAAATATATGTTTTAATTTGCTGACCACATCTTGACTGGTGGGACCGGACGGCTTTTTTACTGCGAAAATTCCGTTCATTAGGAAGATGTTCAAGGAAGGAGACGGATATGGATATTAATATAAATCAAAATACAAATACAAATGAAATATAATACAAATACAATGCAAATATAGTACAAATATAATGTAAATACTGAATATAAATATAACTAAAGAAAATGAATTAAAGATGAATACAAATACTGAATGTAAATGACAAATATAAAAATATGTATAAATACAGAATATAAATCCAAATCCAAATCCAAATCCAAATATAAATATAAATATAAATTCGAAATAAAATAATACTTTATGAATTTATAAAGTAGATAAATCAACAAAATATAACCTTTCACGATCCCAACCCCAATCACATCCATTTCTAATGCGTAAACGAAGATTCCCCGGTTTGGATGCTAATGAGGCGCTACAAACTCTGCGCGTCACTGTCAATTCAGCTGCAGAAGCACAACAAAGTCTTCCCATATCTATACAATACCCGCCTCCCTCACCCGCCCCTTTACCACCCGGAATGTCTAATCTCAATAGTTTGAACTCAGTAGCAAATCTCAGTGACGAAGACCTGGAAAAATTAAAGGTGGAAATCACGATGGCGCGTGATGATGTAGACGATAAGACTAAAAGGTGGGATGAACTTGGTAAGCACTTGAAATCAGCCTTGGATGCAGCGCTGATGATGATAACGGTAAAGTCAGAATTAGATATCTCCAAACGTAGACGAACCGAAACTCCAGGTCCTCAAGATGAGCCAGAAGCTACACCATCTTACGATACAGCTTCTGAACAGATAGATGACATACCTGAGGATACATTGAGTGGGAACGAACTTAGTGCGAGTGAGTTACCCAACGATAACGAAAGCCCTGGATTAGATGGCTATTCGAACAATCTCGAGGTGGGCCGTCGCGTAGCATTTAAGTTACCGAAGTCAGCTGTTGATGAATGGATTCAATGTGTTATCACTAAGGTTCTTCATCCCAACTCCCGATTCGAAGTAACTGATCCAGAACCTGACGAGAATGGAAATCCCGGGAAGACATATCAGTGTCGAATAAAAGATATTATGCCCCTTCCTTTGCCCAATCAGCCTATAAAACCGCTTCCATCGGGATCGGTTGTACTTGCTATGTATCCGGAAACTACTGCGTTCTATAAGGCCAAAGTAAGTGCGTACTCAGCGAAAAAGCGGATATACTACCTGCGGTTTGAAGGTGAAGAAGATACCCATAAAGAGTTGGAGGTTAATGATACATTGGTAATAGCTCCATCCAAATTCAAGCGGTGAACTAATAATGATGATACTTTATTTATTATTTTAATACGAAGGTTTTTTTTATTACTCCTGACCAGAAGGAGGATATCGCGCAAATGACACATGCAACTCGCGAGATCCGTAATTGTATCCGTTCAATTGGGCAATGGCACGCTGAGCCAACTCGAGAGTCTCATATTTTACAACACCATTTCCTGAGGCACGACCATCAGCAAATGTCTGGAGTTGAGCACGAGAAAGAGGACCAATGCTCTGGAAAAGCTCAACAAGATCACCATCGGTAGTGGACCATGGAAAGTTGGTAATGTAAACTGTTTCAGAGGGTTCACCGAAGGCAGAGCACCATAAGAAAGGAACAGGACGGTCGCCAGCGGGTTTGTCCTTGCGAACTTCCAGAACACGTCCATCTAGCTCATAGCCGTTGAACTGAGCAATGGCATTAGCAGCAGTCTGTTCATCAGCAAAAACAACTGTGCCATGACCTCGCGATTTACGGAATCCTGACATATGAACATCAGCTCTAACAACTTCACCAGCAGCGCTAAACAATTGTTTAAGATGGGACCAAGTCACAGAGAAGGGAAGATTACTGACAAATAGTGCAACGCCATCGGTAGTAGGAGTAGCAGAGGTAGCTGCCTTATGTTTAACTTCAGGCACTGAAGGCACATTAGCATGGTCAGATTCACCAGGAATAGATGTAACAGCCTTAGCGGGTTCTGCGGAATCACCAGCACCAATAGCAGGGTTGTTGGTGTTTCCTCGACCGACTAGCTCTCTATCTTCTCTTATAAAGATAGATCGGCCCATGAGCTCGGTATTATTAAGTTGATCAATAGCTTTTTGAGCATCTTCAGCATTGGAAAATTCCACAACTCCACAGCCCCGCGATTTCCCATCCGGTAATTTTAGAACCTTGGCATGTTCAACCTCACCAACCGTACGCATGTAATCCTTAAGATCAAACCAGTTAACACGCCAGGACAAATTTCCAACATAAACTCGATTGTTTGCCATTTTGATTTACTTGATTATATTTATATTTGGGTTGGTTATTGAAATAAATTAATAAGAATGATTTTTTTTTGCCAGCTGCAGGTTCCGGGTCTGAGAGAAGGCGGGCACATGATATAACCGAAAAATAGATGCGAGCAACAGCCACACCTTCCTGCAATACTTCAACCCTGAATTTCACAACAACCACCAGTTATGGGCGTTTATTGTACTTATGGCGTAATGAGCGTGAATAGCTTATATAAATAAATAATTAGCTGAGTATAGAAATACAATTAGATAATTCCATTATAATCGGTCACTGAACAATTTCAGAAGTACGTGGTCTCCCCACGTGGGATTGGGATCCGGCTGGCGACAAGTCTCTATTGATTGTTTTGGTCCACAATTTTCTAACAGATGGATTTGTTCCTGTTGCAATTGATTGCATAGCAGATTATCTTTGCCTTTGGCGATCATTACTACCCCACACTCAATATCGTGCTGATAGCTACGACGGGTGAAGTTAGAGGATCCGATATAACTGATAAATGGTTTGCTGTTCGGCTGATTGAGCGAGACCCAGATGCCTTTAGCATGGTATGACCAGCCACCAGGTTGGTTAACAACCCCTCGTTTCCATTCTCTAAGGCCAACTTGAGTAGAAGGAGGCAGTCCTTTGAGAAACCTATTGGCTAGGATTGTGTAAAACATAGGAATCTTTCCACTTATCCCCTTGGATTGATAAAAGCCATTGGCTTCTGGTGCAGCGACAACAACTTCACTGGGAGATTGTGAAGTAGTTAAATTTGATGCTAGAGTCGGCTCAACATTGAAATAACCAGCGGTAAACAGCCATGAATAGCTCGGGGATTTCATTTCATTGGTGATTTTCGAGAGAACTTTTAACTCATTTCCCATTTTGAGAGGCGTTAGCTGGCATATAGGATATATTTCCGTAATAGTATTATCATCTTCTGTCATGGGTTTCGGAGTATTGATCTCTGGCTGTAGTAAACGAGCAATATTGGCCTTAGCCTGCCTCACCTGCTTATGGGACGGGGTTAACAACTCAAAACCTTGCTCATTGACAGCAGGTAGTAGTCGTTTACTTAAATTGGACACATTTTGGTGCAGTTTGAAGAACCAATTACATAGATTAGGATCATTTATACTTACGTATCGATCTTGTCGATTCGTGAAGTAATCGTTGCTGAGGTTCGCACCAGACAAGATGATTTCATCATCACAGCCATATAATTTCATATGCTGTAAACCAATGCCTTCTATTATTCGTTTCGGAAGCAGAGCTGATGCAAGTAGCCCAAGTTTCGGAGTCTGGTACATAGCAAGCTCAACTCTGTTTGGGAAATCTCTTGCCAGTGGAGCAAGCAATGAAGCGGAACATATATCTGGGGCTTCTCGAGTACCACGTAGTGCATCAACAAGAACAAATACACGTAGCTTATCGTTAGCACTTAATGCATCCTTAATGACCTCAATAAACCCCGACTCTGACCTTCCTAAATATAGACTCGCGAGAAATACTCTAGACTTGGCATTTCTGATTTTGTGGCATAAATAACTGTAAAATTCACTGGGTTCATGGAGAACTTTGATTCGTTTGGAGGGTACAATGAATTTAGGAGCTAGAGTATCCAAACCAAACATTAAAAATATTCAGTTCTCTTAGATATAAACTCTAAATGGTAAATTAAAACCTTGATATAATAATAATTCCAATGAAAAAGAGTACTACTACTTTATGCTCCACACAATAAACATCGATGGTTTGTAGATGGTCGTGGTCACGTGTACAGTTGGAGGAATCATGGAAAAAACCCTTTTCTTTCCTTTCTATTCCCCGAAGCTTGGAGTAGATTCAATAGAATGTCTGCTGCATTTAGAAACACAGTTCGATCCTCGGCTCGAGGATTGGGCGCTAATTCGATATTTAAACATAATATCGAGAGTTCTACTTTACCGCCCTTAGTTCTTCATTGTCATTTCACTAAAAACAATACACTCTATACCTTAAGTCGCCGTGTACATGAGAGCTTCAAATCGACTACTAATAACACTTCCAATGACCAGTTTGTTATTGACCAACGAAAGCTCATTGATGAGGTGAGACCGAAACAGGAGGTTCTTTTGCATATGAGTGCCGGACAGGCTGGATTTTCGGGGAAACGACAACGAACTCCGGAAGCAGCCTTTGCCGCTACTACACGTTTATTCGATAAGATGATGGAAAAAAATGTTTTAAATCAGGGCATTGAGGTGATATTCAGAGACTTTGGCCCAACTCGTCAGGTATTCCTGAATGTTTTATTCGGAAGAGAGGGTTCGAAGGTTCGACCCTTTATAAAGAGGATTACTGACGGAACTCGTATTAAGTTTGGTGGTGACAGATCTAGAAATAAGCCTAGAAAGTAGTAAAATATTTGTATATAAAAATAATTATCTTATGAGAAAGCAGAGGTAACAAATTACCTATCAAATCATTAGCAAGTGCTACTAATCATTAGAAAATGTACCAATGCATTTAACGAATCTATTGATTGAGGGGACTAGTAAAATTAGAAAGTAATGATCATTATTATTAACACTATGCAAAGTAAATTTACTTTTCCTTAAATCTAAGTAAGGGAGGAAGCGAGGAAGGATCACAGTTCCTTTTCAGGAACTCACATTCAAGGAGATCTTCAATCGTTGCCCGATAATTAACATCCACGCAAAGACATCGAGAAAGAAAGTTCTTCAGGTTTCGACTTAACAAATCTGGTCGTTTCAGTCGAGGTGTACCATTGGTTAAAATTAACATCATGGCCCTCATTGGTGCTTCATTCAGGTACGGAGGTTCAGATTCAATCATCTCGATTGCCATAATGCCCAATGACCAGACATCTACCTTTGCGCCGTACTCTTTCTGCTTCAATATTTCTGGAGCCATCCAATAAGGAGTTCCCACCATTGTAGCTCGCTTGTTCTTCTGCATGGTCAACTTTGCACAGAAACCGAAGTCTGTGATCTTGACACGTCCTTGGCGATCAAGAAGCATGTTATCAGACTTGATATCACGATGAATGATGTTCTTGGAATGGAGATGCTTGAGACCAAAACAAACTTCTCGGGAGATGGTGGCAATTTGAACCTCATTTAACTGGTTGTTTTCTATGATATCAGTAAGGGAGCCTCCCTCCATGTACTCCATAACTACCCAGAGATCGGAGGCGGTTCTAAGATGTGAGTCGAGATAATTCACAATATTAGGATGCTGTGATTCTTTCATAATGGTGATCTCATTAACAATTAGCTCCTTACGAGGCTGGAATGATAAATCAATCTGCTTAATGGCAACATAAGCAGCACGGGCAGCTACTTTGGGGTTCATGGGCTTAGCCAGATAGACTGTACCACTGGCGCCTTGTCCAAGACGGTCAATCATCTTATAGAGGCCGGCAGGGTTCTCAGGACTGACAATCTTACGTAGTCTCTGCATGATTTGAGCTTCCGTTAATGCAGACATCCGCTTCTCTTGCGACCCACCCTGTGGCTGCTGAAGCTGCTCCGTCTGTGACTGAGATTCCAAAGCAACCTGAGCAGCGTTTATTGCATTAGCTTTCCCATCATTGGTAGCTGGTTTGACAGGAGATGTGGGTTTTGTGGGTTGCTGAGCCACAGGTTTATGAACAGTAGGCTGCTGAGCCACAGGCTGAACCGGTCGTGGCGGTGCTGGTCTGTGTACGGGAGTGGGGCTGGTCTTATTTGATGTCTTTTGAACGTTTAGTGGTGAGACATGAGTTACTGGAATAGTGCCATGTGTTGGACTCGATGCGGGTACAGCTGCATAGTGGGTGCGCTGAGGAGACACAGTCGGGTGACGTTGTTCCATTTGCGAATGAATGGAGCTTGATGAAGATGATGACGGCGTTTTCCTGGGGTTCTGAATGCCACCGAACGGTTTCGCAGTAGGAGGCGGTGGAGCTCGCCGAGAAGGTGTGAGCTGTGCATTTGTGGGTACAGGTTGAGGTCCTTGCTGCACAGATCGCTCGCTGTATGGTTTCAGGCCCGAAAATTGAGATACCGGTACCTGAGGTTTAGGTGGTGCCATACGAGGAGGCGATCTAATGATATTGTCTTTGCTTTGATATGGATTGTAGCCAGTGGGGCTAGTGGGGCTTGTCATGGGTATTGTATTTGGCATGATTGGCCCTGACGGATCGAATTCACCAGTATTCTCGTCCACATTATTATGATAGAACTTCAATACATCAACAACTGCTCCCGGGTTTCTATCAAAATCTTCTCTTGTGATGGCCGATGCCTGGAGCAACTTACTCCATTCTGGCGGTAATCCACTGAACGCCCCGCTTTCCTGGTCGAAACCTACGTGCACTTTGTGAGTAAAGTTTGTTGGGCGTGATACACCAGATGCCGGAATTTTCGAATAAATATCATCTATCCAGGCATACAAGTCAGCATCAGACTTGCAACAGACGTAAAGACTCTTCAGCGGCTCTACTCGAATGATCTCGAAGCAGGATGGCTTCTGGTTTGTTCTGGTAACACTGGAGACAGTATTCAATGGAACTTGGAAGGAACTTGGACCAGATGTATCACTTTTGTTGAAGAAAAGCGTGTTGTCTCGTAAAACAAGAAACTTACGGTTCCAAATCCATTTCATTGAACCATCCTCTTTCACAGCCACCCAGCTTTGTCGTATTGTACGTCCAGGAAATGATTTTAAAGACGTACTTGATGAGCTAGAACTCCCCCCTTTTACAGGGAATGAATTCATGCCCGAATACTTAGTAGCAGGATAATTGGAGTTTGGTGCGGCCTTGGGGGGACGAGGAGCTGGGCCTGGTTCTAAAAATGCATCCGGTGAAAAGTCATGAATGGTCGTTGAGAACGACATTGAAAAAGCTTGGCGGTACTGATGACTGCGCGCTGAAAGGCCACTTCGTCTATTAGTTTGTTTTCTTTCGATATTCCTATTTGACGACCAATAAGTGTGCTTTATTGATACAAACTATATTAATTAAGGACAAAAAAACCAACCGGCGTAAAATTAGGAGTGGTTATTAGCCGAGTCCAAAAATGCTTAGTTCCGGGATAATAAATATATTTCTATGAGAGTGTGTGTGTTTATATTATTATATGCTCCCACGGGGGATAGGTTCCTTCCGCTATGGGTCGCGTGTGAGTTTAATTTGGTAAGTGCAGGCGGGCAGATGTTAGGGTACATATTCAGGGCAAGGTGATCAATTAATAGACCCATCATCCTCACACCAGGATATTATTTAATTGAGTCCTTTTCTTTGTTGAGTGATTATAGAAAAAGGAATTCAACTTAAGAATAACTAATCTTATCAGCATTATTGGTGTTGATGTCATCTCGTTTACTTACTTTTACATTCATTTTCGGACATCGGTAGTCTTTCTGGTCATATAAATTTAAGTTAAACGCGACTACTCAGGACCCTGGACCCTGTGCCCTGGACCCCATCAGCTTGGCGCGTCAGATGCATGGCCGGTAGGAAGAATAGAAGATGAGCGAAGAAACCTATGCTATTTAATAGTACTAGTAAAGCTCCTAGAGTAGCGAAAAATGTTCCTCATATTACCCCACAAAAATATCTTTATCGCCACTTATTGGATAACTGTTCATAATATTTAATCAAAGCAACGTAATAATATTTAGCTCTAATTAAAGTTATTTTCAATCAAAGCAATCCATGGAGAAAAAATTAAATCTTATTTAATGTGCAGATCATTATTCTAGAATATGCATCGAATGAACGGTTACGGTTTGTTGTTGGTGTTATTTTCCTTTATACATTATTATTGAATCAAGTCTATACAATCTCTACTACTACTGGATAGCCATCAAAGAGGCAACGAAAGTGAGGATCAGCCTCGGATGAACCTCAACAATATCTTCAGGGACAATGAAGATTAGAGCACCTAGTTTTCGGGCGATAGAGATAGCCAGCTTAGCATTTTCGTGAACATCCTCGCTGACAAGTTCATAGTCAACATATTCAGGTTTAATACCATGGATAACATCAAGAAGCCAGACACCGTCAGAAAGACTGGGATCTTTGAAGCTGCGCACAGAGCCGCCGTATCCACCTTGGGCTTTACCTTGAGCCCATTTCAAAATCTCCGAATCAGTAAGAGTCTTACCGTTCTTGCTGAGAGATTTAAGGGTAAGATCAATATTACGGCGCATTAGTTGCCATACCAATGCCAGCGTTAATGTTCGACTACCGTCGTAGATATCACTACCATCGATACCCACTAATGAGAATCCTTGTTCTTTGCCTATATCTACAGCGTAGTTATCATTTTCTATTGCCTTGAAGGGGCTCATGCCTACGCTCGTAACATAGTTTCCAAACTCATCGTCATCTCCAGCACCAACTAAAGCGCCCAGAACCTCCTCGCCCGGGTTTGGCCTTTTGTTAACTCTTCTCCATGTAACAGTTCCTGGCATTATCTTATCGTAAGCCTGCAATAAAATAATACCGTCCCGAAGATCCTCAAACAAATTGATAACAAAAGGATCTACATCAAGCGAATTAAGCCACAGTGTGAACACACGAGCCTCACGCTCGCCTTCGGCATCGAAGTCCTCAATCTCGACCTTTTCTTTCTCTTCCTCGGTAACTGGATCAAGGCCGGGATATGTATTGAATAGATGAGCTACAAATGACAGGTTAAGCTTGGGGTTACCACTTACCATAGCATTAGGAGTCAAATACTTACGTGCACCCAATTTATCGGCATTAACAAGTACCATTTCCGCTCTTTCCAGGAGATCATTGGTTTTCAACGGTGCCAAAGAGCATAGCTCCGGATTCAACTGGTGTAGGAGTCGAGCGTAGCTTTCACCATCCTTCACATCACCACTAAAGTTGGTAACACGTCGCTTAGAACCAGAAGCCGATAGATGGAAGTTAAACCAACGCAGCAGGATTTGCTCAGGTGGAAGTCTCAAGAATTGTTCAAGAGTTTCATCCGGAAGCAAAAGCCTATATAGCTCAGGATGTAATTTAATATCGACCTTAGCCAACAGACCCTTACGAATCACCTGCCAAATCAATCCCAGAATAAGGTGCTCACGTCCCTCAATGACATCTTCAGCATGAACATTCACCACCACACAACCAATACCTTTGGCAGAATTAATGACGACATTAGCGTTCTCGGCCATCTGGAAGGTGTTAAGAGCCTTCCCCTTTTTGGGTACATTTAAGATACGAGTATCGATAGTATTTGGTACACTGTCGTTCACCAATTTAGCTAGAATAAGCGAATCACGCGCTTCATCAAATATCTGATTGGTATCAGTGGGTAAAGGAAGACGCGGGCCTACAACCTCATCATCGCCCAATACTTGGTTAATGTGTCGAGTAAACTCCGTACGTTCCTCCTCATCAATGATGTGAGTTCCACCTCCCTTTCCCTGAACAACAATGCGTTCACCGGCACCAGAATGAACATGAGTTTTAGCCAAATTTGTTGGCATCTTAAGACCTTGAGGCTTAGGCTTAATTGACGGTTTCTTGGCCGATGAAACAGACAAATCCTTCAGTTTAACCGCTAAGTCAAAAAAGTCATCCAGTTCAACTTTCCCACTACTATCAACGTTCACTTGTTTAAGAGTTTCGCGTACTTCATCGTAGGATCCCTTGCCACTTTTAGAAAACGCGGTAATAACGTCCTGCTTTTGAAGTCTTCCAGTGTCTTCAACATCAATGGACTGGAACTGCTCTACAAGCTCATACACCTCATCCTGTGTGAGCTCAGGGAACTTCTTCCGAAGTTTCAATGCATTCATATTTATGTACCTTTATGTATGCCTTTAGTGAAGGAGAGGCACAGGGTTTTAAATAGCACAGACACGAATACGTTGATGTTGTACCTCGGGTAGGGGTAATTTGTCCGGTAGGGAAAACCGCAGGTTATTTCCTACCCTGGTGCATGTGCAAAATCGAGAAGACGTTCGAGAAAGTAATTCATTTTACATAAACTTTAGTTCCTTTCTAAAATCTGATCTTCGAGCTTTTTCTTCCATTCTTGACGCAATTGCTCCACGTAATTATAAACCAGTTTATTTCGTTCCTTTGTAGTATCGATTTCCGACTCCATTAGAACCTCATTACCCCAGCGATTAGTGGAACTACCATATTTGGTACTGAGTTTATGAAGATCGGGTTTCGCATATAGTGCACACCAAATTGGAGCGTTAGCTGCTAATTCAGGATAAATACAATGGTATGGACTGCCAGCCCATCGGCAGATGTAGAACATTACTAACATAGCCACGTACATAAGAACGTTCATAGTAGGGACAAATGTCGTAGATTTAAAAACACCTGGCTGTAATAACCACGACTGAATTCCGTCATTTTTAAGCAAACTTTGGTAAGTGGCCTGATGCAATAGTTCCAGGGTATACTTGGATGCCTCATAACTGTGCATGCTTCTTTCGATACCCAGATCAGTCTCATCAAAATATTCGGGCAGAGAAATACTTGTCGAAATCCAAATCAGTCGCGATCCAGGTTTGAGTAATTGGGACTTTATATCCTGGACCAAATACCATGGAGCAAACACATTAGCTTGGAACGAGGCGCCCAATCCATCAGCAGATTTACGAGCTGGTCCTTGAATTTTAAATGTTCCTACAGTAAACGCTCGAATTGGATTTGTGAAAAAATCCTTGGTCGCTTGCCAGTAGTCAATACCGCCCATTTGGGAATGACTAGAGTTGAAAAAGATGTAGTCAAGTTGAGTAAAACGACGCTTTAGTTCCCGTGATGCACCTAAAACACTGACCATATCCGTTTGATCAAACAGAAGGTAATCAAACTCAACACTCAGCCGCTTACTGGGGTTCTTTAGAGTGTAGGCATGAAGATCTTTAACTACTTGGGTTGCACCCCGAAATGTTCGTGATGTAACAACAATCGTCAGCCTTTCAATATCAGGATCAGTATCAGAAATCTCGTCAATTAATCTCCGACAAATACATTGTCCTAGATATCCATTAGCACCCGTTATAAGTGCTACTTTTTGAGGTCCCATCATAGTGATAACTCCTGATACTTAACTAGTACTGATATAAGGATTCTGTCGAGAGACGTTGTACTGCTAATAATCACAGAGCAGTATTCATGAAAGTTTAGCTCATATAAATTAAATAAATTATATATTTTAGATATGCTCCGTAAAGTAAATAAATAATTTATTCCACTTTGTAAGTAATATTGATGAATTTGTTTTGACTATAATGGCATGAACGGTGGCATTGAACGAAGTATGGTGTTACCTTTTTGTCGTGATTTCTGATATTTGCATGTCATCTAATTATTATTTCTCAAGTTTCTCTCAAGCTCTGATGTGTTCAAAGAACTACTTTCTATATAAGACCACAACAGCGTGTCAAATTAGAAGGATCACACGCCCAACTGGGTCCTTGTGCGCTTGTTAAAAGGAATCAAAAATGTTTCTATCTCCTTCACAGTTCACGACAACCCCTTCATTTAATTGATATACGCAACGTATTTTCAGACTTCTTTGGCCCCACGGCTTCCATCAATAATATCGAACATTTTTGATACACCGGAAGAATTACGTATCCCACTGGGAATCGCTTGTGGGAAGTAAATCTAGGATCTTTTTGGCTCAAAGTCTTGCCTTTGTGTACATCAAAATTCTGGCTGCTTTCATGTAAAGTATGGAGTTATCATTCTGGATTGATCTGGAACTCCTCCCATAGACTGTGTTTGACAGCAAGCTACGCAGATGGGAAATGTTGCATTGATTGGTTTCACTAGCACTTTCTCCGTTAATTTATTGCTCAATATGTAAATGTGAAGTAATAAATATACCTTATCTTGTTGAGTCGTCACCCATAAACCTACCCTGGAGGTTTGGGTTGGGTGGCCCTCCTGCACTCAACCTTTCTACTATACCTTACATACAATACTTGGAGTAGTTAAATCTTCTTATATCTGTTAATATAAAAGCAAAAACTGAAACTCTATCATTCGGCAACTATATTACTGAGATATGGAAGTGTACAATATCAACTTATCCCATAATATCATACTTATCTATGATATAACCTTCACATAAATGACTTGTGGATCAAGACTGACCTTATACAATCACTAGTTAATAGACTCTAATATACGATTTGGAGTACGGAATGAGATTATGATGTTCGTAAATGGATTTAACAAGAATCAAATCTGTGACATTACAAATCAGACCCGGATTAATTAGACGCAACGCAAAGAATATTTTCCTGGTAGACGTGTCTTCTCTCTTTGTTTTCGTATGGTCTAAACATGATATCACCACATCTGTCCCGGCAGTTCTCAATTTTCATACTCCAATTAAGCGATTTCTCAACCTAATATTTCCTTTCAAGTATTTCTTGCTCTTTACACCTATGAAAGGATTGGTTTTGCGCATCGTACTATTGAAATTCAGCTGCTTGTTTTGCATGTTAAACTTGATTCGACGCTTTATATATCACCTTGAACTAATTGTTTCTGCATAACATGCAATCAATATGTTCTCGTATATAGAAACTAGCAGTATGCACTTTCTCTACATAATAAACTATTAATACAGGTTTGGTCCACATTAGGGTTTCAATGATGCAGGAGATGTGCATGAGGAGGGTACGGTAGATTACCACAAACGGCGAAAGATCACAAGTTTAGGTGAATAGTAGTCATAATGGCCGATATTATGATACGACCTCTATACAGTAAATCCATCTTATACTTTATATGCGGGTTGAATTACTACTAAGTGTACGAAGTCACCACCTTTATCGTATTTACACTCCTGCTCCTACGAAATGTAACTACCACCCGATGTACTAGTAATTTTTATATCTTTAATAGTGAAACTCAGCAGATTTAAGCAATTCTCTCAAATAAATTGATATAAAAATGTAAATCTGAGAACATTTTTCAGACCTAGAGTTCTGACGTAATATATAATGTCAGAAAATATTTACCATACTATTGCGATAAACAATGAAACCAAATCGTGAATTAAAGCGAAAATATATTGGTCCACCATGCATTATTTCTAAATCTGAACTCTCTGAAAAGGAGCCTATTTCAATATCGGCGATTAGAAATCTGGGACTTTCCGCATTAATTCAGGATGAGTTCAAGTTCATAAAAGAATTTAATCCCTACCGATTCGTGAACGTTCATAACATAAAAGGTACCAGAAAATGGCTATTTATACATTTAAAAGATGTTCATTGTAAGGATTTGTCTCTTGATCGAATGATTGAACTCCAAGCTAAGGGAAGCCATACAGAAAGACATGACTGGAGTGTCGATAGTGACTTAGGTAGAACTTCTAGATATATTGACAAATCACGCATGAAAGTGAACAAAGAATCTACAGTTGAACATACGGACTCGGTGGAATCTAACTCCACATCGGAAACCACATTGAAGTCACTCTGCTCATCACAAGAGGCCCTCACAGCCAACCGGTACCCCACATCTGGCGTGCAATTAAATGCTCATACGGGCTCTGAACAGGGGTTTGCTATAGATTGTGAGATGTGTTTGAGTGGCACTACCCAAGTTCTTACTAGAATCGCTGTGGTAAAACTCGAAGGTGCGGTGACCATGCTGGATCAGCTCGTGAAACCCGCCGAACCCATCTCGGATTATGTCACACAGTATTCAGGCATCAGCTCGGAGATGCTTGCTGATGTTACTTTCACTCTTCAGGATGCCCAGAAATGGATGAGAGAACACATCGGGTCTAGTGACGTATTGATCGGCCATTCTCTCAACAATGATTTTCATGTATTGGGCATTCAACACATGAATGTAATAGATACAGCATTGGCGTTCCCTCACTACCGGGGTCTCACATTTCATTCATCTCTTAAGTACTTAGCGAAAAAGTATCTGGGGTCAGATATTCAGGGAAAGATCAATGGACATGACCCTATCGAAGATGCTGAGACTTGTAATAAACTTGTCCGTTTATTGTTGGTTCGTGGTGCTCAATACGGACAAGTTGATATTGACACTGCACCTTTATCTTCATATCTTAGCAAATTCGGCCTAAAAAGTGCAATTGTTGGTGACTCTGTACCTCACTGGGATGCTTATGGGACCGCGGACCATATTGTTGTTGACGATTCGATATTACATTCTGCCACAATAAAGTCTCTGAACTCTAGCGACTTTGTATGCAGCACTTTACGATCAACTAAACAAATTACAGATACGCTGGCTCAGCTCCCACCTCGCACACTAGTTACCATTGTTTGTGCATGCTACGAACCGAAGTCACGCATTAAACAACTACAAAACAAAAAACAAACTTACAACAAAGAATTCAAAACGAAGCCGTGGGATGAGATAACTAACCCCTGGACCACAGAGGATGATACCGCTCTGAAGGATGCTTTCCGAGAATTAGGAGATTGTCGGGCGCTCCTCCAAATAACTATGAGCGAAGAAGAGAAGAAAGAATTGCCCGCTAAAGTACAAAAAATGATGGCACAATCTTAGTGAAAAACATATATAAATATTATTAGTATAAATACAACAAAAAGCTTTACTTCTCAGAATCGACATCCATCATATCAGGAGTTTCTGCTGGGGTTTCCAGCGGTTCAGGTGTCGGTTCCACAGTTGATACGACTGATTCGGGTTTAATTTCGGGAGCTTCACTACCATTTTTCATTGCTGCATCATCTGAGGCTTCCTTCTTAGCAATTTCTTCAGCTGCAGATTGCATTTGATTCACTAGAACCAATGAATCTCCATCAACTCCATCTTTTAAGGGTTCTGGGATATTTGAGTCGTCAGCTTTCACCCACGTTTTGACTTTGAATGTATTAGCACGTTGAGGCCCATCAGTCTCCTCCTCTCTAGTAGTGGTCAGTTCTACCCATTCATATGTCCATTTGACTACCTTGCTATCGGTTTTAGGTCCGTAAAGACTTGTATTGTTTCTACCGTTTTTATATATTCCCCTTCGTGACATTTCTATGCATTCGTATATAATTAATGTATGTGTAGTGCCCTATAACAGTATGAAGTAAGATCCAGCTTGATGTCGAGGTTATGGGTTGTTGACAGGGCAACAACTTATTGACAACGATCCAGTAGAGCAAAACTGGTATTGCCTAAGATAATTAATAGATGAATATGAATATATTTTTAACATCCTAATTTATAATATTTATATTTTTGATTGAATGATAGCTTCTACTTTTATAATCCTTTCTTAGTGTTGTTATGTGATAGTCATATTATTCCCTCGACGTTATATAGATAGAGGACACTGACTTGAAGTTTATACTTTTCTTCGACAATAAGAGTCAATTACCTATGAACTCATTTGCCTAAAATCATCTGCTTCTGAGCCCGTTTTAATGCTTCTTTCAAACATGAGTATAAAACGTATCATGTAATTAACGCAGTGTGGAAATGAGCTTGGGATGGACTATGACTGAATGTGGTCAAGGGTATCACACTATGACGGATCAGATCCATATATATAAATTTCATATAAATTTCAATACTTTCTTCACTTACTTTTTGAAAATAATCAATGTCGCAATCAATTCTTCACCTTCGTTCAGAGACGAAACCCTTCGAGCATAGATCAGCTTTGACTCCAACCACTGTTAAGGCTCTTATAGCTGATGGCTACACTGTCTACGTGGAACGGTCACCTCCCCGTATTTTCGATGATGCTGAGTTCGAGGCCGCAGGTGCTACTTTAGTACCTGAACACTCCTGGAAGTCTGCTCCCAAGGAACGTACTATTATTGGTCTAAAAGAACTTGAAGAGGAAGAGTTCCCACTGGTTCACCAGCACGTTCAGTTCGCCCACTGCTATAAGGATCAGCACGGTTGGAAGGAGGTTCTGGCCCGATTTCCGGCTGGAAACGGTACTCTTTATGATCTAGAGTTCTTACAAGATAACACTGGACGTCGTGTTGCTGCATTTGGTTTCTATGCTGGCTTTGCTGGTGCTGCGCTCGGTGTATGGGACTGGGCCCTACGTCAAAGCAGTGGAAAGCCACTTGGTGCCGTCAAACCCTTTGCTAATGAACAAGATCTTGTTGATGCTATTAAGCTCGATCTTGCTAAAGTTCCCGGCAAAAGACTGCCCACTGGTATGGTAATTGGTGCCTTGGGTCGCTCAGGAAAAGGTGCTGTTGCCTGCTTCCGTAAATTGGGACTACCTAGTTCGTCAATTACCGAATGGGACATGAATGAGACCAAGAAAGGTGGTCCCTTTGACGAAATCTTGCATCATGATGTTTTCGTGAACTGTATCTACCTCACTCAGAAAATCCAGCCCTTTCTGACCATTGAACAAGTCAATCATGCATCATCCGAACGCAAATTAAGCGTTGTCGTAGATGTTTCTGCTGATTTCACGAACCCCAATAACCCAGTTCCTCTGGTGAACAAGGGCTCTACTTTCCCTGAGCCTACTTACTTGGTTGAGGGCGTGAAGTCAGGAAATCCCATTGACGTTATTGGTATTGATCATCTTCCTACTTTGTTACCCCGAGAAGCTTCTGATGCGTTCTCAAACGATCTTTTGCCCTCATTGAAGCAGCTTAAAAACAGAGATAACGCTCCAGTCTGGGTTGAGGCCAAGAAATTGTTTGATCACCATGTTTCTCGACTCAATTAAAAATATGATTAAAACTATCAATATATTTTATACTAAATTTTGAAGGACTTTTGCGCTCTAATTAAAAGTCGACTTTGAGGCAGTGGACTTACTGAGAGGCCACCCAAAAAACTACCTCGGTTATAACTTATCTGTAACATCTTTTTCGACGGGATAATACCATTTTGTAACTGTTTTATAGTGACCTTCACGCCGTTTATTTCTATCTTAGATAAACCTAGGTAGGTAGCATAGCTTAATGATCTATATATCAGCCGTTTTTGCTTTTCAAAGTGGAAGTTCATGATAGAAATTATAAGATTTATATCTATTTAGATAATAAACGTGTTTATATAAATATTTACATTTGTGAAAATGATTAATCGCATCTCATTCTCATAGTAATTCCATCTCACTTCATCATCACATGAGAGAGACTTCACGCTCAGCTCTTATCCTTAAAACGGATACCGAGACTTGACCTAGCCCTGATCCACAAACCGTAAACACACGGATTTCAGGCCCAATAAATATACCTATTTAGAGAGAGGTTTTGTCTTGCTAGGTGGTTAGAAATGTCACAAGTGGATGCATTGAGATCATGGCGTGATCAATCTATCGAAGCCCACATGTACGCAACCGCTGAGATCGTTGGTGATAAGATTCTCGCCCTCACCAACCATCCTGATGATGCATACTGGCAGGCACAAACCCACTATGGAATGGGTGAATACTTGCGTGGGGCTGATTTACTGATTCGCAATAACTATCATCACGAGAGTCTAAAGTGCCGGTATATCACAGCCATGTGTTTATTACAAGCTGAACAACTAGATCTGGCGCTTGAGATCCTTCAGTATGAGAATATTCCCCTGAATACATTTTCTGGAATTCCATCGACTCCAATTGCTTCCAACTCGAGGGTTTCCTCTATCACCGGGGGGGCAGGCCCCTCAGTGTTTGGAGCACCGGTAACAGGAGGGGTGAGAGTTATCAGTACTAGTAGTCTCAAGGCACCATCTGCTCAGGGAAGAACCGTGAGTGGAAGTAGTCGTGTGAGTATGATACTCCCTGAAGATGACGATGAGTCTATGAATCATTCTTCAGTACAAGAAGAAATCAGTGGAGTATTTATCGAATCCCTGCTGAAATTTATTTTGGGACGTGTATATACCTTGCAATCTAAGTTTGGTTTAGCTAAGGAAGCATACATTGCTGCTCTGCGGATTGATGCACGTTGCTATGATGCTTTAGCTCAACTTATAAAGGCCCATGCGCTCACCCCAAAGGAAGAATGGGATCTCATTGAATCTCTTGATATGTCTAGAGTGGGGTCAGAATTCGGTCGAAGCTTGTATTCTTTAAGAATGTCTCCACTAGCTATGACAACTGATAGGGGAAATGGGGTGACCAGTTCCTCAGCTGCCACCTCGGCATTCCCAGATGAGTCTTCAAAACCGGGCGGTATTGGTGGTGCAGAAATTGGTATCACTACGTTGGTTAATACCTATATGATCTCGGAAACGAACCATGATATACTTGTTACCCGTGGTAATATTGCATACGCTCGTGGACAGTATACAGTGGCCAGAGGGTTTTATGAACAAGTGCTCGCCGAGGATCCGCATAACTTGAGTCTCTACACAAACTATGTCTCGTGCCTGGTAGAACTTAAGGAAATCAATATCCTGTATAAGGTAACACATCAGCTAGCTGATTCTGCTCCAAGAGCGGCTGAAACCTCTTATGCAATCGGCGTATACTACTCAGCCACTAATCGCGTAATTGAAGCACGTTCATACTTCTCTAAGGCGAGTCTCATTGATTCGGGTTATGCCTCGGCATGGTTAGCATTTGCACGAACCTTTGCCGATGAGTTTGAGCATGAACAGGCGATTACTGCATTTAGCACTGTAGCCCGATTATTTCCGGGGTACTATTTGCCGTATGTGTACATTGGCATACAGCACCTGCAGTTATCGAATTTAGTCTTGGCGGAAAAATATCTTGCAACAGCTGCAGATTTCTACGATGAAGATCCTCTTCTTCTCAATGAACTTGGGGTAGTATTTTACCAGAAGAACGAGATGTCACGAGCTCTACAGATTTTGGAAGTGGCGTCCAGTACAGCACAGAGACTGGGTAGTGACATCGAGACCCAAGTCAGTATTATGGCTAATTTGGGATACGTACTACGACGAATGGATCGACCCCGAGACGCTTATGATTTGTTCGATCGGGTTTGTCAGAGTGCACCTTTAGATGCCAATGTGCTAGCAGCAATGGGACTGTGTTTGCTAGATATGGATGAACCTCATATGGCCTGTGAGAAATTGGCGCTGGCGCTGACCCTTTCACAGAACGATTTGGTGACTACCGATTTATTGAAGCGCGCTATGGCCGCTACAAGTGAAAAATTCAACCTCGATGAATTCTTAGACATAAATAAGTATGACCTGAAACGAAAACGTCTGAAGGTTGAATTCGTCTGAGATTCCTTTATCATCTTATCTTAAATTATTCAATACTAATAAATACTAATATAGAAGTGCTCTACAAAACTCCAGATAATATACTATCCAAGTCAAACTCAGCGGCCCAGGTCTTTACAACCTTGACATCAGTAGTGAGTGGCTTTTCGTCAGCAGGTGGTTCGGTCCAACCTGGTATTCTTCCCTGAAGCCAATCAGTAACTATAGCTTGACCTACTGCTTGTAAGTCAGTGACTCCACCACGATTGAGACGGCCCATCTTGCGACCTACATGGACATAAATCTGAGTCATATAATCCTCAAAGTTAACCTTAGGGATCGGCGGTAAATCATATTTTTTCTCAAAGAGAGCGAACTGTTCCGGATTCTTTAAAAGTCTCTTTACCAACTTTGATGCAGCAGGACGACAATCATCGACATAACGGGGTGGCATGGCGTTGAGCAGGATCAAACGAGCCTGTTCATCGACTGGGTTCTTAGCTGCCTTTGCAGAAGTGGGAAATGCAATACCCGGGGAGTCTAGAACGGCTAGTTTACTATCAATTTTAACCCTTCGGACATCAGTAGTTACACCTGCCTGAGCACCTACGGGGCATGCCTTACTATTTAGTGAATGATGACCCAATAAAGCATTTATAACAGAGGACTTACCAACATTAGGAAACCCAATAACACCAACAGTGGCCTGACGGCCCAAATTCGCTTGAGCTGCCCACTTCTTGAGAGCAGTAAGTAAATTAGATGCAGTTGAGGATCGTGAAAGGTTGTTAGGGTGGTTAAAAGTATGAGCGTTAGGAGCGGCTGTCGACGCATTTATAGGTACCGTAGGAAATGATTTGTTCAAAAATTTGACCCAGTTTTGTAAGTTTTCAGTGGGCACAAGATCAATCTTATTAAGAGCAAATACAAGACGCTTACCAGCATGAGCTAGAACAGTCTCCTCTATCTGCTTAGAACGAGTTGCTAATGGATTACGGGCATCAAGAATATAAACAATGATATCACAAGTATCTAAAACCTGTTTGAAGTATTTGTCAAAGGCCTTGCGTGAGGAGTCCTGACGGAGCTCTTCGAAAACAGTATCCAATTCCGCAATTTCCTGTTCAATTTCTGAGGTTTCTGACTCGTCGTCGCTTATCATTGTATCATCAACATCATTAGATCCATCATATACAGCAGCTTGTTGAGCAACTGAGCTCATAAGTGCGCCCAATCGATCCTGGGAGTCCGCGACATCCTGTTGAATCTCCATACGTTCAAGATCCTCAGTAGAGGCGCCGCGAGCAATCGCTTGTTGGCGCAATTCTTCACGACGAATGGCTCTGGCCTCAAGATCGGCTTGCTTTTTAGCCTCAATTTCCTCAAGAAGTTGTCCTTTGTAGGGGAAAGAATTAGGAATACCAGGATCTTTCGGGTGACGAGACTTCCACGTGGGGTCTTTTTTAGATAATTTCTTTTGTTTACGGTTATGAGCAGAGATTTTCTTCTCAATTCCCTTCTGAAGTCGAGTACTCTTTCGTTTTGACTGAGGCTTTCTTACCTTCATTTTCAGTTATTTTATTGGAAAAATGTCAAAAAAATAAAAAAAAATTAGGTAAGGAAAAATCTCAGGGTATGGTCAATCACGTCCACAAAAATTCCGATCCGAGGAAAAAAAAGTCCCCGTAAAGTTTCAGCAAATAAATAAATACCGAACTTGGCATGATATGGGATTCTTAAGTGTTAACAGAAAACGAACCAAAATTAAATATAATTTCAAGGAAAAATTAGTTAAACTAGATCCAGTACCTTCTGTTCCGCCAATTGAGCGTTTAAGTAGTGATGTACTAGGACTCATACTTTCGTATAGCGGCAATCTCAATTTGCCCCAAGTTTCATTCACAATTGCGGTAAAGTTGCACCGAAGAAGATCATTGGAAATGTCTTTGCTAAGGTTTCAAATAGTTAACGGATGTATCTCGATGGACGCGGTTAAATGGCCCTTTGTAACCGTACATCATCTCAACCATCTCGGTGTCCAGAGCTTTGATGAGTTGTTCGTACCCAGCAGCTTAAATTCCTTCCAAAATATTGATTTAATCTCATTCATGGTTCGCCGAGGTTGTCGTGTCGAAAATAGCTTAGATGTATACCACTGGTTGGTTGAAGTTAACGATTGGGAAAGTATAGATGCTCTAGCCGACAGCAAACACAAGACCTCTCTAGATATTGTGGTTGTAGCGTTAAAATTGGGATACTCAGAAATCGCCTCGAAATTGCATAAACTTGTCGGTACCATAGATGATTGGGAATCCATAGTTCAAGTTAAAGAAGCCGCTGCCAGTGCTAATATTAATCTAGAGGCGTAAAAGAAAGTGTCTCTTCGCCATTATTTATTCTATCGATATTTATTTAAAAAGTAATTTACGGAGCATACGATTGATAATCTGCAAACCACTGGTGTCGCAGAGCATCTCGAGCTGAAATTCGTGCTTCGGGACGGACTTGAAGGAGATGTAGAAGCAAATCACGTCCTACCGGATCCAATTGAGGCAATAATTGACCTATGTTTTGAGGTGGGTACAGGAAAAAGTTGGCATTGTAATTAGGTAGCGTTGAGAGACCCGGCCAACTGTGCTCTGTAGGGGTCCCCATTAACTTAAAAATTCTCTGCAGCTGATCTTCGTTATTTGTTCCCGGGAACAACGGTTTTCCAGTTAGCATTTCCGCCATTATGCACCCAGCAGACCATATATCAATACTGGTATTGTAAGAACGCGACCCCAGTAACACATCCGGCGCTCGATACCATAAAGTGACAACTTCATTGCTATAAGTATTTACTGGTATTCCAAATGCTCTAGCGAGACCAAAGTCTGCCAACTTAAGTACCCCTTTATGATTGATAAGTAAGTTCTGTGGTTTAAGGTCTCGGTGCAGAACTCGGTTATCGTGGCAGAACATGAGACCCTTAAGAAGCTGAAACATGAATGCCTTCGTCTGCTCTAGTCCAATAGCACCTCGCTGTCCATGTTGATCCATATACTTCTTGAGATCCTTGTCCATATACTCAAACACAAGATTCAGTTTGTTTTCAGTATGAATGACATCATAGAGCGTCACAATATTCTCGTGTCTTAATTCTTTCATAAGTGAAATCTCTCGAATGGCAGTCGAAGGGGTTCCCTCTTCGGAATCAAGATTTATTTCTTTAAGTGCAACAATTTGACCGGTTTCAGCATTACGACCCTTATACACATTTGCATAAGTTCCTTCACCGAGTTTCTCTAATTGCTGGAATTGTGACGAACTCATGCGATCTCAAATAGAATTCCCGATCCGAAATAATTTGAAAACAAGCCTGTTCAGTTGGCTGGAAATAACAGGAGAAAGGATAATAAGACTGTTTACCGTTGATGTCACGAACCCCATGTGCGTAATACCTTACCCTGATCTCCATGGCGAACTCGATTCTGATTCTGCTTGGACTTGACCTTTCTGGGTTTACAATTATAGTGGCGGTGTATAAGAAAGTTATTTATTATATAAATTAATGTTGTCACTCATATAGCGGAGGTTTTTGTTGGGTGTATGATTTCTCGGCAAGTCCTGATTACAGATATAATTGGGAATTTTTCATGGCTGATGGATTCGGTCAAGAGAATCAGAAGTCTTCAACTCACATCCAAACGGCTGAGAGCTAAAAATCACCACCCGATATTGCGAGGTGAATTTTTTCTGTTCTTTCATTTGTGGTAAATGAGGTTCTCGGGAGAATGCTTTTCTGGTTTTATCTTTATTTATTCGTATCAACTAAATATATATATATATATGTGCTTTATTTTCGTATGTATTTTATTTTACAATAAATATAAATAATGTCGTTAAAGAGCACGACCGGGCAGAGCCTCAGGAATCTCGTCCTCATCAGCAGCTATGGTCTCGTCCATGCAGTCAGGATCATAACCATGGTCAGCAAGATAGTTACGGAACTTAATATCTTCCATAGCAATGGCTTCCTGACTGAGTTCGGGGATAAAAAGAGCAAGTACAGCCGCTAACATGCAAAGGGCACTAGAAACGTAGACCAGTACCTGCTGTCCATTGTCAGAATCAATACCTCCGTAATGACCGGCAATGCTTGGGAACGCATAATTTCCAACAAAGGCACCGACCTTACCTATAGCTGCAGCCACAGCATAATAACGGGCTCGCACAGCGGTGGCACTAGTTTTAGAGCAAATCAAACCAATGTTATCACCCGGACCAAATTCTCCCAGCGTCTGGAAAATACCGTAGCAGACAACCAGTGGTCCGATGTGCTTCTTTAGTGAATAGTATTTGGCAGCCATAATGAAGCCTACCATTCCCTGAAGAGAAACACCAGTGAAGAGCGTGATACGAGGACCAAGGAAATCTGATGCAAACCCTCCCAAAAATGAGCCCGGCAAGTAGAAAACATTAAATACAACTTCCCAACCAAACGAAGTCTTGATGTTAGAGATTCCATTTGCGTTGACGGGGACCTGAGACTTCACGATAGTGGAAGAGTATGTGCTGAAGGAGTATCCCATGAAATCGTAAATAAACCAAATGACACTGACAAGCGCCAATCTTGGTCCATATTTCTTGGTAATAAGCCACCATGGAGTTCTTTTGGCCTTCTTAAAGTTATTATTCTTGAACTGGTCAGGGTCCTCGAATTTCAATCGTAAGTAGAAGAGAGACAATGGAGGGATTGCACCAAGACCCATGACTATACGCCATGCCGCCTGCAGACCGTGCGAATTACCGGGTTCAGCATAATCAGGGACATCACATATGTACATCATCAACCAAACCACAAAGGCACTGATAACAAACCCAAAGTCAATCATGAAATTAGTGAACCAAATAAACCATCGATTACGAGATCCCTTGGTGAGCATCTGACTGACTTCAGCACAGGCCACAGAGCCTGCCGGATATTCACCACCAATACCGACTCCTAAAAATACGCGCATCACAATCAACATATCAATCATGCCCAATGGATTCTGGGGCATACCAACACCCCACGACCCCGCAGCAAGAATAGAAAAGAAAATAAGAAGCAACGTTGAGATAATCATTCCAATTTTACGTGAATAATAATCAGCAACAAGTCCAAATACAAGTTGACCAACTACCGTTCCAACAAAGGTAATAGCGCCAAGATTGGTAAGAGCATTGGAATTGGACCACACACTCTTAGGATAAATAGTTTTTAAAATAGTGATAGCAAAACCTGTGGTATTATTAACGTATCCATCACTAAAAAGACCAGCACCAGTAGCAATTACGGACCAATACTTATCCATACCTTTTTTAGGCTTCAATTCGTCGTGAACTTCACCCTTTTCATTAATTCCTCCGCGAAGTTCGGGGGAATTGGGTTGTGACGAGAAGTTTTCGGACAATTCCGTCGTGGTGACGTTTCCGTTCTTCTTAGAATTGATAGATTGCTCGTCGTCGGAAATAACTTGTCCGCTACGGCCTGAAGCCCAGCTAGGCAATGATATTTCACGCCGTACCATAGCAAGGTATCTATTAGCAGGGTTAGTCATTTCTAATTATTAAGAAATTATTATTTCAATCAAAGCAAAGATCGCTCTAGGTTGTTTTATGATTGTTCACAACCAGATCTTATCCATATATATATATCTATATAGAGAGCAATTCTTCCACCTTAATTAGGGTTCAATAAAGATAGTGATAGTTTGAAGCCGCTAGGATCTGCACGTGGACACGTGGGACATATTCCGTGGAGAGAGGGTTTTATAAAGGCATCACAAATGGCTTGTACACTATCTGGTGAATATGCAGCCCCGGTTATCTATATGTAAGTGTGTTATAACTAATCACATATATATTAGGGTCTCTGATAACGCGCCATGTTGGTCAGTTGTGGACAGTTGTCTCAATCTTCAACTATCTGAATACAAAAGTACATGACTAACTTACAGATTTAATCTGATTACTTTGGTGACTCAAAATTTCACGTCCGAACTCGAATGATCAACCGGAAACCTCCATATGTACATGCTAATATTCAGCCCTTGCCCACGTTGTTAACTCGTGCACCCCCAACGACCTGAACCGCCTACACGTGCGGGGGAGGTTTGGCACTATCTTGATTGACATTTGATTGGAAAAAACGGCTGATCCCGCGGGGACGCACATGGGACCAGAGTCAAAAAACGAAAAACTCAGTTATGATTGTTTCGAAAATATCTCATTTTATACTAACATACTAGTGTACGATTTATTGAATATAGAATAAATAGAAATTCATATCATCAAAGAACAAATGGTTCCTTACTTTTTAGAGACAGCCATTTTGGCTGTTGACTCGGCTCTTTCAGACAATAGTATGCGACCGATGGGCTCCAATGATTGGAAGCTCAGGAAACTATGTGTTGATGGGTGAAACTGAGATAGAATTATTCACCATCATGGTCACTATCTGTCGTGAGGAACTCTGAAGTTAGTGGGGCTCAGTACAGTATTCAATACGCGATCTTGATTGGAGGTTCACTAAGACTGTGATACACTCGTTCGCAACAATATCTGAGTATGAGTGATTATCAAACATTAAAGAATCAGTTATTGATATTAGTTACTCGATCCTCAAGACTAGATAATTCACACTCTGATTCATTTCCGTCGGTACATTTCAATTATGTTTCCAATGGATACGATCGAATCCAAAACTGAAATAAACTCAGTTCTTCCAAAACTTTTCACCGTTCCGAGTCGATGCCAATTGAGTTCTGAAATGAGTTCTTCCAGTTCTTTATTAGTTGGGGGTCAATAAATGCTTATTTAGAGGTCTGATGCTGCGGGTTTCTGTCTGGGAAAAAATTCACTTAATAACTGGCTGGGATCATTTGAGAGAGGCATAACGAAACACAGTGGATACGCCCGCACATAGTGAAAAGAAGAGGGAGATGTTGAGAAATAAGGAGTGTGATCTGCGGTCGGCATGAACCTCGAGGGAACTCAGTATTTAGTTTAATTCTGCAGCTTCGCTAGTCTCTATATGGAATTTTCAATAATTACTTTATAAGTTTAACTTGACCGCATATATAAATTTAGCTGGATCCGTCTCCTATGTAGTAGGTATTGTTGTTTCGCTACCCTAAATATGCAGTGGTGGTTTCAACGCGTTAGGGTTTACTGTCAGATTATTAGTAATGGACTAGGCTTGTAACCAAGTCTCTCACACTTGCAAGCACCTAGATAGGCAACTATATATCTTAAAGAATATGTGACTACAATATCGTTGATCTGTAATGTAAAATTTATCTAATTACTATGATCCTTCTGCTAATGAATAATTCTCTACGGAGAGTCAGGTGACTATATTCGTCAACCTAGGCTATATCTAATACTATTGTGGGTACTCCGACGACGCGAGGGGACAGCTACTCTGATATATTTATACTCTCACAGTGGAACTGATATGTACGCGTACTATTGATTTGAGTAGTTCAATAGTAGTTTATATAACAAACCTTGATATTTTATTCAATTAGTTTTACTATTGTTTTACTATTGTTTTTAATTATTGCTTTAAAACTTTAAGATTTTTTCATTTTGATAAATTATTTATTTTTTTTTCCTCCGTTATTTTTTACTTTCTTCGATTATCTCAAATTTCGAATACCCTACGACTTTTATTCATTATGCCTCGCTATACACGACTACCCAATAACGATGAGGAAGAAGACTCGGTGGCTCTGATGATGGGTCAGCCACCACCTCGGTTATCGAGATTTGGTGCTACGGATTATGTAGAGCTAGAAAATCTCGACGAGGAAGGTAATCCCTTAGAGGATGAACGCATTGTGGCTACGCATGCAAGATTCATGGAGTCCCGAAAGAAGTTGCGAAAATTAATATATGGCGTTATGGCAATTGCATTCTCTATTGTAATTGTGTTCATGTTCATGTCAAGATGGCCCCATAGAAGGTACGATGATGATGGACCAGGAACATCCAATTATATTATGATCCACCCTCTAGACCCCCATACAGTATTTAACAATGGTACACAAGACTTCAAGCGTACCACATTGGTCATTTCATTAGATGGTATGCACCCTCAGTACGTTAGTGAAGTACGTACACCTAACTTGCATAAATTGGTAAACAATGGCTTTGCTACACCATTTATAGAGCCAAGTTTTCCTACACAAACTTTTCCAAATCATTGGACTCTGGTTACCGGCAATTACCCGATAAATCACGGAATTGTTGGCAACACCTTTATGGATCCTGATTTGGGTTTAGAGTTCATAAATACTGATCCTGCTCATTCCCTGGATCGCCGTTTCTGGGGTGGTGAGCCTATTTGGATTACTGCTAAAAGTAATGGCGTCAAAACTGCCGTACATATGTGGCCAGGATCAGAAGCTGATTGGGGGTCCGATGCACCGGATGAATGTGATAAGTTCAATGCCGATGAGCCATTGGATAACAAAGTTGCACGATTGATGGGTTGGTTAGATCGCAAAACTCCGGATATACCGCAGCTTATGCTAGCCTATGTGCCAAATATAGATCGTGTTGGTCATGAAACTGGTATTTTTGGACCGTCTTTGTACCAGGAACTAGCAAAGGTTGATAGCTTTGTGGGTGATATATTAAACGGTTTAACTGCACGAAATCTAACCGAGATTGTAAATTTGGTGATTCTTAGTGATCATGGGATGGCACCAACTGACAATGACCATATTGTTCTTCTCGATGATATCATCCACAACTACAATAATATTACTTCCAATCGTGGCTGGCCACTTGCGGGACTCCGTTTTAACACTCCAGCAGAGGTTAGTAAAGCTATCAAATCAGCTAAAACTGCAGATTCTAAGGATTCTAAGGGTGGCTATAATGTGTACTCTAGTGGAAGTATGCCCGAGTATTGGCGATTTAGAACTAATAATATTCGGGATAGACAGGGACGTCTAGGTGATCATGGTAAATTCAGCCACCGGCTAGCGCCTATGTATGTGGTTCCAGAACCAACTTGGAGCTTACTAACCTCTGAAGAATGGGATGAAATGGGTCATGATTACTTCTTGAAAGGTGTACATGGTTACGATAACAGAAACCCCATGATGCGTGCTTTGTTCTTAGCTCAGGGTCCTGCATTTCCAGCAGGAAAGTACTCCCCATTCCACAATATTGATGTTTACTCTGCTTTATGTCGATCAGTAGGGTTCAAGGAATCCTCAACTTCGGATGGAAACTTCACGACCTCGCCATTTTTCCAGCCTATCGGGGATCCGAAATACCCCGGTATCAATTTAAAGAGTGGATACTTTACTGACTCTAGTTTCGATTCCTTCTACCAGGATTAGAGAAGAAACAGCATGAGAAACTCTTTAAAGCCATACTATTCTATTCTATTCTAAGCATTATCATTAATACATTAACATGGTTACATCGATAGAGCGTATTGTGACCTCTGCCTAATTCTCGGTCCATAGATGCAAAATACAATGGGGACTATTGATACTATAATAGACAGGAATCCTAATAGTGAAAGCCCCCAGTGAACTCCTATTCCCCTGAACATTGGCCTGGTAAACATGATAGAACCACCACCAGCAATGACGTATCGCAATAAAACCAACGACGCTAATGGTGAGGCAGCGTTCACTTGGTATACATCAATTACATATAAGTATGATGCGATGAAGCAGCTCAGTGCACCAAACCTGAATACAAGTTGACTAGCAATTAATGAATACGGAGGAATGGATTCATACGCAGTCCAGGCTCCCCAGAACAAGCCAATTGGCATCGCCCAGGTTCCATACAATGCTAATACAAGTCGTATTTCTGGTTCTGGCCCTCTATTATCCTCGATATTTTGCGTATTAGTTATTGCACGTCGGTAATGAGTATAAGTAAAGGGTACTGTAACACCAATAAAACACATTTCAATGGTCATAGCACCAAATACACTGCCTGTTTCACCGCTATTAAATTCATAAATGGAGAATATTAGTGGGTAGCTGACCAAATCTCCAAACAGAATGACGTACACAACAGTCAAGTACCAGGCAAAGCAATAAGTTATGGGCTCAGTAAATAAAAATACAATGGGCTGCTGGCAGGCACGAACAATTCCCAGATAAAAACCATGACCGGCATTTTCGGAGCTTCAATTCAAGAGCCGTGACGTAATTGTCATTATTGGTTTCTTTTCGTAGCTGTTTTGATCTTGCTTTGAGTATCTGAGCACTAAGAGTTTCTGGCAAGAACAAGGTAAGAAAAATAACCACAGCCAACCCCATAGCAGCAGAGACCCAATCGCACCAGGAATCGTTATGAGTGCGCTCACCAATCCAACCTCCGAACACGTTCCCTAGCGGAACTCTAATAAATCCGAAAAAAGCGAACAGGGGCAATAAATATGATCTCTGCAATGGTCCTGAAATATCAGCCACAGAATCACCGGCATTACTTAGCGGAGCTGCGCCAAAGACCCCAGCAAAAAATCGTAAAATTACTCGAGTTTGAATGTTTTTCGCAAATCCTGATCCCAAAGAAAATACTGCAGAAATGAGTAATGGGTATAGGGGGAAAGGCGAGTGGCAGTGATTGGGTAGCCAAGGAACACGAGTTTACCGATGCTGACCGCGTCATCAGCAATAACA